>PVKC010034870.1:0-13615 GCA_004027635.1 Crocidura indochinensis
GGGCCCGGTGATGTAGTTCAGTGGTAGTTTTATCTACCTTGCATGTGTTAGGCTCATTGTTCAGTTCTTGCTACCACGCACACACACACACACACACACACACACACACACATGAACACAAACACATATAGAGAAGACTCAAAAGCAAAGATGTTTTGCAAGCACAAGACCACAAGTTTGATCCCTGCACCTTACTTCATGCCCTAAGCACAATTCTAGCCCCTTTGCTCTCTGGGAGTACCTGAACTATAAAAGTGTGATCAGTCTCTGATTTCTGCAGTCAGACCTGTGGCCCCAGAGCTATGACCTCTGTGGCCAGCACTAAAACTCAGCTAATTGAGTGTGACCTTGAGCAAGCTGCACATGCAAGCTTGCAGTTGAAGTGTCAGTCCTGGAAAATGCCCTAGTTAAGTGTTGGAGCATTCCATCTGAGCAGTGATGTCAAACAGCTGCAGGAAATGGAAAGGTCAAAGAAATTATTGATGACCAAGAGTTTCCTGTGAGTGGGTGGAATGGGGTTCCTTTCACAGGCGAGTCCATGGAGCTGTGAATATATGGGCTGGTTTAAACTCCACTTAAAATCTGGGTAGTGATAATTGGCACATACTTTACTATTAAGTTCTCTTTGTGTTTGCTGTCTTTGCAACCTTATCATAAATAGTGAATTGGGAAAATGTACCTGGCACCAGAAACTTGTTTCATGGAATCTATAGGACCCAGTCTCTATTTTTTTTTCTGATTTTTGGGTCACACTCAGTAGGGCTCAGGGGTTACTCCTAGCTCTATGCTCAGAAATCGCCCCTGGCAGGCACGGGCGACCATATGGGTTGTCGGGATTTGAACCGCCGTCCCTCTGCATGAAAGGCAAACGCCTTACTTCCGTGCTATCTCTCCGGCCCCCCAGTCTCCATTTTTATGAGTGTCTCAGAACTTTTCTCTGTAGGTTTCCCCAGTTCACTATAAACTTAAATGTTGGGTGCGTGATTTTCCTTAGACCAAACCTTTATCTACTTGTAGATAAAGGGATTCCTTCATGTATGTTCCAAGTTGAGCCACAGGAGGATTAATATTGCACATATATATTTATGATGCCCTTTCAAAGCTAAACTAATGAGACAACTATTACATGAAATTGCATCAACTTTCCCACAAGGTTATTTGAATATTTGAAGAGATTTGTTGGCCTCTTACAAACTTGGCATGGTTTGAGTATTTAATAATTTCACTGTCATCAAAAATCATTTTCAGCAAAGCATTTGTCTCCTTCTGACCTACTAGGCTTTCATATTTAACTTCGTGCACATAGTACAAGCAGAGTGAAGTCATGAAATTTATAATTTAATAAGAAAACAAGCATTGAAACTGCTGAAATATGCTCTCAGCTTTATTTCTGCAAGAAGTCTAGGTTAATATTTATGAAATATTTAAAAATATTTTTCCTGATCAGAATTGAATTTCTTGTCAAGCCAGTCCAGTCAGATCATTCTTCTGAGGAACAAATTGATTTCAATAATAGTGACTTAATATGAAAACGTTACTAAGGTTTCATTTATGGATGTGGTGCCACTTAAAAATATATTTGGTGAAAAACAGAGCCAGTAGCCATAGAACATTAATAAGCTATTGGACTTCCCTTTAGTTACTGCAACTGATTGATAGGTAGTAAGAGCTTTAATATTTGCAGTAACAATTGCATTCTTCTTTTCCCTAGATTAAGTCTGCTGATTACAGTGCATGAAGCAAAATTAATTAGTTTGCTTCACTGGAGCAGTTAATGTAGCTCCAGTGTAACCCATACCCTATTTCCCTCTGTATCTATCTTGTTTGCATTCCCTCTGCCTTTAAATACAGTTTCTTGATCACTTCGAAACTTGGAAAATTGTCTAGACAACATAGAAGGTACAGTGCCATGTGTAAAAATCACATTAACATCAAACCATTGTCGTTGTTTATTTCTCCTTAAATTTAACTAAGCTTTTTCAGTCAGCAATTGGACTGCTTAGTAACTGAAAGTATATATAATTTACCAGCAGTATGAAAGTAACACTGTTTTGAGCAATAAATGTTTTTCATCAAGAGCAAATATTTCTATGCTTATGTGCTATGGAATTTAGTTTGACGAAGCAAATATGTCTTCAGGGATTGTCTCTCTTAGAATTGAGTAGATGTTTCAAAGCATCAGTGTAAAAAAGATTTATAGTGATGCTCTGAATTAATGGAATAATTTATTTAGAAGGCAGTATGCATTCACTTCATATTCTCCATTATTTTATCTATTTAGTTTATGTGTCTTTTGGGCCACACTTGGCAGTATTCAGATCTAAGTCTTAGTTCTGTGCTCAGGGATCACTCCTGGAAGTGCACTTGTGTTCATAGTTGTGCTGAAGATCAAAGAAGGGTCAGGTGCCAACAAGATAAGCACTTTAATCCTGTGTACTGTTTCTTTGTACTGTCTCTCGAATATTCTTTAAAATTTTACCTGTGTTGGAGTTTGATTCCTCCTCTTTGATGGTTACTATTTGAAGACAGAATGTTTTGAAGAGTGTATTTTCCTTCCATGCAGTCCTTCGTTGACCATACCTGTTGCTCCCTAATAAATAAATGAAGATTTTTCCACTTCACGCCACTCCCTCCTGTCAAAGCCTTCCTTCCTTCTGGAATATCCAGGAGCTTTACCCTTTTCACTTGTCAGCACAGATGACATTTGGTCTTAGCCAAAATTAACAGCTCCCAAAAGTGAATGCTAGAAGTAGACAAGCATTATGTATTAATTCTGTGGATGCAAAGTGAGCACACGAATAACAAAATGTTTAGAAATAATTTGGTAACATATATAAGACAGCATGACATAGCTTTACTTGAGATATAACTGTATTTTATGCATCGATACTGCTGAAGGAACCTCATCACAGGAAGTGTCAGAAATCCAAAGTCTAATTCTAGTTTTTATTTTTGGTTACAGGTTTGTTTGGTATCTCATGAAGTTAAATTCTCAGAACCTTTGATTTATAAAGGGAAATGTTTTGATCAAATTAATTTTTTGATTACTTTGAACTTTGCCCTGTTATTTTTTTATGCATAGTCCTCTCCTCAGAACAGATTGCTAAACTTTAAATTTAAACAGATACACAAATGGGTTAAAGGCGGAGGGTATTTGCATTGCAGATGCACAGGTTCAATCCTTGGCTTTCCATATGATCCTTCAAACACAGCCAGGAGTATGAGTCTATGTTTGTTCTGACTATTGATATCTCTTTCTTATAGGCAGCAGAATGTTGGTTTCAGATTTTTGATCCATTTTGCAACTTTGTGTCTCTTAACTGGTACATTTTGTTCATTGACTCCAGAGAGATAATTGACATGAGATTTAGTGTCATCTTTGCATAGGAGTTTAGTGTGTCTGTTGGTCTGTGTAAGGTATCCCTTTCCCCAGTGCCCTAAACTTTCTGTTGATATGTTAATCCCTCCTGGATGGTCAGACCTGCCCACACCTGGGATAGGTGAAGGGATTTTGAATATAGAATAATAGAGTCTGGCTAGGGGTGAAGGGAAAGGAGAAAGAAGACAGAGAGTCAGAGAAGCAGCAAGATAAGCAGCTCTGAATAGAAAGCTTTGCAGAGAAAGACATATGAGAAAATGCACATACCGTATAGGGTCATAGAATAAAGCGAGGTGACATCAATGAAACGTTACCTGAGTATTTGTGAATTAATTTCTCTGCCGTTACCCTGCAATCTTCAGACTCACTAGCCAGGGTCTAGATATGTAGAGCCAAGGGAGGCCTCACCCAACACATGGACTTCAGACTTTATAATTTATAATTTAATCAAGACGTCTGTCTTCAAGTAGCTCTTTCAGTTTGTGATTTAAGGTTGGTTTTGAGTCTGTAAAGTTTTTCAGCTTTTTTTTTTTTTTTTCGGTCCATGAAGCTATGTATGCTTTCTTCAAGCCTGAATGTGAGTCTCGCTGGGTGAAGTATTCTAGGCAAAGCATTCATTTTATTGAGTTTTGTCACTATATACCACCACTGCCTTTGGACCTTGAGGGTCTCTTGTGACTGATCTGCTGTAAATCTTAAGGATGCTCCATTGAATGTAATTATTCCTTTTGTTCTTCTGCTTTCAGAATTCTATCTCTATGGTATTTATCATTGTGACTCAGATGTGTCTTAGGGTACTTTTCTTCAGATGTCTTTTAGCTGGTACTCTTTGGGCATGCAGGATTTGGTTGCATGCAAACTTTAGCCCTGGGAGTTTCTCTGCAATGATGTCCTTGACTATTGATTCTTTATGGGTATTTTCTTCCTGGTTCTCTGTGATTCCAATGACACTTATATTGATTCTGTTGAGTTTTCAAAGACTTCTATTTTTGTCTCTACAGATTCTCTGATAATTTTTCCACTGTGTGTTAACTTGCTTTAAGGTTCTATTCCAATCTCTTCTATTGTATGAAATTGTCATGTATCTTATCTTCCAACTCACTGATTTGATCCTCAGCTTCATTTAATTTGTTGGAGAGGCTTTCCAGTAAAGTTGTCATTTTGCCTATCAAGTTTTTCAGTCCTTTTATTTCAGTTAGGATTTTTCTCATTTCTATTTTCATATCCTCTTGATTCTTATTTGTGGTTCGTTCAAGTCGATCCATGCTATCTTTGCGTTCTATTAACACTTTCCATATTTTTTTTCTGTAAATTCCTCTAAATATGAGAAGCTAAATATATGGTTGGCACTTTTTTGGGTAATCAGAGCTGCCATCTTCATTGTCTATGCATGGTGCTAGCTTGCATTGTTTCCCTATTGTCACACTTGTAGTGTGATGTTTTCAGTGTGTTGTGCTAGGGTTAATTGACTAGATGTGCATGGACTCAGAGATAAGTGGAACAGCTGGGCTCTTCTGGTTCTGCTCTTTGTGGACAGGGCCAGATAACCCCCATTTGTGTGTTTTCTACAGGCTCTTTTGTCTGGTTTGGTTCCAACATCTGCAGCCATGGGTATTGACAGCAGCTGCGTTGAAAAATGTGTGGCAGGGAATAGGTTCCACCCCTCATAAGAGGGGCCAGCTCACCTTCGTTCACATAGCTTCCCTAGGCTCTTCTGGGCAGGGTTGGTTCAAGCACTGGCATCTACAGCTCTTGGACTGCAGCCACGTTGAAATGTGTGTAACAGGGATCAGAAACCATCCTTCTGGGAAAATTTTTCATAGTGATTTTTAAAGTTGTAAAGCATAGCTAGATAAACAATTATAATTATATTTTGGATATGTACAACTCTGCTAGGTTTCATAGGCTGAAAGTTTAACATGATGTAAATAACATGGAAATGATTTGAGGGGAAGAGAGAGCAGAGTCATTGTGGGGTACACTGGAGAGGGGTGGTGTGTTGAAATTATATTCACAATAAACCATTATTAGCATTGAATCTTAAGAAAAATTTAAAAACTACATGCAAATTTACTATTAATTAAAAATGGCTAGTGAACTTTGTAGAAATACTGTATCTTCATATGAATAGCTATGATTGGTTTATTCTAACAGTTGTAATGTCTAATTCCTACTGTCACATATTTTTGATATTTTAGTGCTATAAATAATTTTACATTAAAGTTGCAAATTTGTTTTTAATGGTTTGCCACGGACATTCAAATATAATCATTATATATTCAATAATGAGTTTTACGTCTCAGTTGGCATTGCTTTGCTTTGCATAGCTAAAATTTTGGGTATAGATGTATGTGTATTTTTTTCTTTATCATTCACCTCATTTAACAGTGCCTAATCTATATTATGTCAAGTTGAAACCCAAAAGCTTGAATTCAGCTAAGATTTTCAAACACTTCTTAAAGGAGTTAAGAACTTGAAATATTGGCCATTTACATTTTATTTTGTTTCATTCTTACCATTTTCTTAAGAAAATGCTAATAAGAAATGTAATCTTTGCAGGCAGAAAGCAGGAGGAAAAAAAAACCCAGAATAATTTACAAACTGTTTAATAACCCTGTGAGCAATTGAGTGTTGACCATATAAATTCTAGATAATATCATTATTATACTCAGGTTGGCTGTTAAAAAGTCATAAAGGAAAGAAATCTAGACATCTATTTTCTAGATAAGTATTGGAATGAAGCTCTTATCATCACATAGCACTTAGTTCGGAAGACAGAATTTTATTTAATTAAATGACTCATTAGTTCTTTTGGATTCCTTCCAAATTATTTCATCACGGTTTGTCAAATGATAACTTCATGAGTGTCAGTGAGAATCAAGATGTTGGACATTTATTTTCTTTTTTCCCATCTGCTGAGTCACAATTCTTAAAGGAAGGATATGGTCATACAATTTCACCTTTGAGAGTGTCTCACGCTTACTAATCAGTCTAGTATATGTGAAGGGAAAAAATCATGCCTACAATATATAGTATTTTTCCTTTCCTGCATTGGCCTCTTGGGTTTGGATACTAAAGTTACCTAGGACCTAATGGAGCATTTGCTCTGTAGGCCCCAGATGGGAAAGGATATTTTGTTAATCACTTTGTTCGATCAAACAGTCTAGTGAGCAGCCATAGGAGTAGGAACAAAAGGCCTGTATGTTGTGCTTCAAGAAAACTGGTTAACCAGAGCTTTGAACAACTGTAATGACATGACTTGCTCCTTGTTCTCTGCAACAACTGATTTATTAGTTTTATTCAACATAGCATATGAGGAATTTATTTATGCAAATAAATTTGTGTAATTTGACCTATTGTTTTGAGGGAGTGAGTCTGGAATTAGAATTTGGTTGCCGTGTTGACCTGCACATTTCATGCCAGTTTAAATAGTTTAAAACATGTGTCAGTGTATAAAATTTGATTGACCTAATATGAGCCTTTATGCTCTGCAATCAGCTCTAATTTCCAATAAAGAGTTAATAGGGTGCATGCATTTGTCTATTTCAAGGGTTCTTTAACATGAATTTTTTTTGTAGTTGGATATATATCATTGTTTTATTAAAAAAATCAAACCACTGAACTGAATTCTAAACCTGGCTAGTTTTGTCACATTTTGCTAAATTGGTTAAAGTGTTTGATCCCTGGTAGATGCACAGATTTACCCCCAACTTTGCCAAACATACTTCAGTGTTAGTAGTATTCTTTTAAAGCATGTATCTAGGCTGCAAAACTTTTATGGGATTCCAAGTATATAAAAACATACATACATATATAGGTTTATACTATATAAGTATATATAGATTCTAGAATACCTAGTCAAAACAAACATTTGTTGATAATCAGAAAAAATTAGGAGGGATTTTCTTGTTGTTGGGGGGCCACAACTGGTAGTGATCAGTGTTTGCACATCACTCCATGCTCAGGGATTACTCTTGGTGAGCTCAGGCACCATATGTAGTGCCAGAGATCAAACTCAGGTAAGTCCTGTCAAGGCAAGCACTCTGCTCTATGTACTTCTTGCTGACTCCAAAAAGAGATTTGTTTTAATATTCATATTTCAAAAGTTAGCCCTCAGTTTCAGCAGCTAGAGAATGGACTAGTGATTTTCAGCTGACGGACTTCAATCTACTGTTGGTCTTAGGTATAAAAGATTATCATTGGAGTGTGTTTAAACATAAATTCCAGAAATTTCTATCTATCTACCTACCTATCTATCTACCTATCTATCTATCTATCATCTATCTATCTATCTATCTATCTATCTATCTATCTATCTATCTATATCTATCTATCTATCTATCTATCTATAGTATATAGTTGGAGTCCATACCTGACAGTACGCAGGTCTTATTTCACTCAGATAATACTCCTGGTGGAACACTTAGCGGTCCATGTGAGGTACCAATGATAGAAGCTTACAATTGGCATTCCAGGCAAGTATCCATCTCTCTGTACTATATCTCCAGCCCCTAAGAGTCTACTTTTCTGACAGGTTTCTTAATTCTACTACCAGCTGGTCTGGACTCATACTTTGGGTCTTTTTTTTTTGTTGTTGGTTTTTGGGTCACACCCAGTGACCCTCAGGGGTTACTCCTGGCTATGCGCTCAGAAGTCACTCCTGGCTTGGGGGACCATATGGGAAACCGGGGGATCGAACCACGGTCCATCCTAGGCTAGCACAGGCAAGGCAGGCACCTTATCTCCAGCGCCACCACCCGGCCCCTTTATACTTTGGGACTTTGGTGATGGGAATGTTGCACAGGTGAAGAGGGGGGTGTTCTTTACATGACTGAAACCCAACTACGAACATATTGGTAATCATGGTGTCTAAATCAAGATATTAAAAAACAAATGATCCCAGGACATTGTTCTTAGTTTATATTTTTAATTTATTTTTAATTAAATCACTAAGATACAGAATTGAAAAGTTGTTGATAGTTTGTCACACAATGTTTCAACACCTATCCCTTTGCCAGTGTTCACTTCCCATCTCAATTTCCCCAGTTACCTCCACCCATGCCCCCCAAAGTTACCTCTGTAGCAGATATTTCTCTCTCACACACATATCACTGAAATTCTGTTAGATGTTTAAGATTTTCTGGGAGGGGGAGAAGGTGGAATGACCATGAACTTTGCATACAGTTCTAAGTCTTTTTCTCTGAAGTCCAGCCTTGATCCTTATATGGCATCTTATCTCCAGGTTAGAACACTTTGAGCAGTGAAACCAGGCTATAAAAAGTTGGTTGGAGTTATATGTAACTGTACCTAAAATATTCAGTGCGGCAGAGAACTTTAAACTCTATTGTCAATAAATAAAGACCAAGCCATATAAGTAGCTTATGAATAGAAATTTCTTTTATATAAGACTGAAGATTGATCTTTACAATTTTACTAGAATACAATTCGTAGATTTTGATGAAAGCAATGAATTCCAAAAACATCTTTAGGTGTGACTGGATTTTGTTTTTGTTTTTGTTTTTCGGGCCACACCCGTTTGATGCTCAGGGGTTACTCCTGGCTAAGCACTCAGAAATTGCCCCTGGGTTGAGGGGACCATATGGGACGCCGGTGGATAGAACCACGGTCCTTCCTGGGCTAGCACTTGCAAGGCAGACACCTTAACTTCTATTGCCACCTCGCCAGCCCCAGTAACTGGATATTTTTATAGATTCATATTTTATAGTCTGCTGGTTGTGGTTCTTGATTTTACTCTTTTAGGATATGTACTTTATTCTGAAGGAAATATTTTTATTAAATTGACTACAGAATGGTCTGTCTTAACATAAATGGAAAACAATATGAAAAAATCTGAGGCTATATTATGTAGACTATTGCATTTACAAAAATAATACTGAGACTTGGATTTCTCAGTAAATAACTGCATAATTTGTTATTGTAAGGACATCTTTGAGATTATTAATAATTCAAGTATACTTTCTTAATTATCAAAATGAAAGTAAATTTCTCACCTGATCCCATAATAGAAATACCAGTGTATTCACATGCTTATTTCTGAAAACATATTTTGGCCTATAGCTAAGAATTTTTTTCATTGAAGGGAGTATTTGACAGGCAGTATTGAAGTGTAAACACTTTGAACTCATTATAGTGTCTCACCATAGGAACTGCACTGTCACTGAAGACTTTCTGTCTGCAAAACCATCATCCTGACAATTATTTTTACCTTTGCCTGAAAATATTTTTGTGTGCTTTAAGGCCTTTCAAATGACAAGAGAAAGATGGAAGCTAAGATGCCTAGAGGGATTTCCTGAGTTCTGAGAGTCCAATGCTGATACAGACCTAGATCAGAAATTTGAATATGCTTTAAATTAAATATTGGTTAATCATAATAACAATAGTATTAAAAAAATTTCATGAGCCTGACATCTGAAACCATGAAAGGTTTTCTGAGATTACTCATTTACGGACCAAATGAACATTCTCCTCTCTTTCTCTTTCTTGATAACTATGTTTTAGAGTCGAGATGACTGAGATTGTCACCTCTAATGCCTTATGAAGCAAAGCTAACAAAGAGTGATTATTAATCTACAGTAGAATGTCTCAAACTTAGATATATGCAGAAGTCATGCAGGTAGCATCACTGCATGAAACAGAGAAGCATAAGATTGTGCTTGCATTGATCTGGAAATCTTTATCTACTGTCACACAGCCCAGTGTGTCAAACAGTTCCTCTCTATAGCAGCCTGCAGTTAATAAGCCAGTGGAACAGAAAACTTCTCCATGCTGATGTTTGAGTGAAAAAAATAACCATTTGGAGCTGGTAATAATTCAGATAATAAGTGATTATATCTTGATAATATAATGGCAATTTAAAAGATGATTAGGGAAGAGAGAATTGAAAGATAGCATTTAAGGAATGCCTGGATGGCTGATGAGGAACTTGAACTATAGTGGATTTCCATATAGGCAATTGAATAAGAAATAAGTATAAATAACAAAGTTTAAGGAAGAGGTATAGAGATGGGTCAGTTATTTTTATACCTTAATTTTTTTGGTCTTGTGATGGAATCGGCATGTGCTGCATTAGCTTCAAATGTAAAACATGATGATCCATTATCTGTTTATATTACTAAATGGTCACTGTAACAATACTAGTTATAGTTAGCACGTGCCACAATAGTCACTGTTAGTTTTCACGTGAGACCTGATTAAGCTCTGTGCTCAACAACTTTCAATAAAGTATGATTAACTTTAGCAAGCATGCTCTATAATGTATGAAAATTTTATTTTTCAAGTTAATTTTATTGGAGCAGGTTGTATACCAAAAGTTTCATACATCACAAACACCTTGGTGGCTTTTTACAAGGTAAAAAATCTTGTTAATATCAACAAAGAAAGTTCTGTTATCAGCTCCATTGTACTTCCTACTACTATTCTTTTCAAAGGAGAAAATTCTAGCTTGGCATTTCCCTCCTCCTTAGACTAGTAGACAGAAGTTCATTTATTTAAGATGAAGAAAATGGATAAAATACCAAGAGGCTTATTAAAGAAAAGCAAGCCAGTACAAGAACTCATAATGTCAAGAATGAGAAGAACATCATCAATATAAAACTGAGAAAGAATAGTAAAAGAAAATTATTATGATATTAACCATAATTTCAATGAATAGAAAATAAAGTCTTGGGGCCCGGGAGATAGCATGGAGGTAAGGCGTTTGCCTTTCATGCAAAAGGTCATCGGTTCGAATCCCGGTGCCCCATATGGTCCCCTGTGCCTGCCAGGAGCAATTTCTGAGCATGGAGCCAGGAGTAACCCCTGAGCATTGCCGGGTGTGACCCAAAAACCAAAAAAAAAAAAAAGAAGAAGAAGTAAAAGAAAATAAAGTCTTAAATTACAACAAATCTCTTTAAAAAAAAAGAGTAAACTCCCACATTCTATTTAAAATCAGGTATTACGTGACTACTCTTTGTTTTTCTGAAGAAATAAAATAAAACAAGTATAGCATATATAAAAGATTGGAGATGCAATCTAAAAAAAGTTATGAAAAGAATTAGGGAACTATGACCAATTATCATATGAAGGGAAATTGATATAGGCACCCCTATTTAAGATAAATACTTAAGTGAGCAAACTAATTTCAACCATTTGTTAAAAAAAATTCACTGATGTAGTTAAAAACATGCTAATAGTAAATGAATGTATATGAAACACAAGAGATAATCATCTATTTTAAAAGGTCCAATATAATTTTGTTACTAAAAATCTAGCTGAACACAAAGAACACACATTAGATAAGTACTTTTGACTGTTAATTATGTTTGTCCTGTGCCCCCAGATGGATGTAGTCTAATCAATAAAAAGGGGAGTACAGGCTGGAGGTCCCTGACCCCATGCTTTTTCCCCTTAAGTCTATCTTGTTTTTCTTTTTTTTTGGGGGGGGGGGCACACCCGGTGATGCTCAGGGGTTACTCCTGGCTATTTGCTCAGTAGTCGCTCCTGGCAGGCACGGGGGACCATATGGAGAACCGGGGGATCGAACCGCGGTCCGTCCTAGGTTAGCACAGGCAAGGCAGGAACCTTACCTGCAGCACCACCGCCCGGTCCCCTATCTTGTTTTTCTTAATCCTTGCAGTGCCCCTACTTTATACCTATTCACACAGAATTGAACAGCAAATAGAACCTTTACAAAAATCGACTATCTCCAACTTAAAATTCTATAAAGTGGAAGGAATGGAGATTACAAAAGAAAACAATGAATAAACATGAAAAATAGAACGTTGCCATTATCTTCTCCAATAAGAAAATTCTAGAGAAGTTCCTTTAAGTAGTTTTTGGAATGCCAGGTTTGTGTGGATGAATTTCTATGACTGTTTCTTGTATGGAAATTCTTATTTCTCATTCAAATATGAATGATAATTTCATCAAGTAGAGTTATTTTGGTTGAGGGTCTTTTCTATTTAGCACTTTGTGTACAAACTCTCTTCTACCCTACCTAATGTGTGTGGAGAAGGATGCTAACAGTTTTATAGGGAGGGTTTTCTATTATTATTATTTCTCTTATCTTTAGTATTTACCTTCTCTAATTACAGTATATACTGATTTTTATTTATGAGTTTATTTTGTTTTGGACTTTTCTGAGCCCCTGGATGTCTTGGAAATTTCTCTTCAATATCAACTTCCCCTTCTATCTCATTTTTTATAACCTCTGTGATGTGAATGTTATTCATCATGATGGTGCCTATGTAGCTATTATGTTTTCTTAATCAGTATTAGTTCTTCTTTACATTGGTCTTTTGGAAGGTTTCGACTACTTGACCTTTGAGTTTACTGATTCTGTTTCGGTTTCTTCTGTATTTATCTTAAACTTCTCTAGTTAATTAAAGAAATCAGAAGCTTTTCCCAAATTAGGAGGCTTAGTGAACTTACGGGGTGAACCCCTCTTGGTAATTCTTTGCCAGTGTGGTTCAATGCATTTAAGGACTGCTGCCGAAGCTCCATTTTGCTTGCTTACTCCAGGGTCTCAGGAATCTCATAAGGACAACTTGGTATTAAAGTTTGAATGAGGCATAAATGCTTAGAGTACCACTTGGTGATAGGATTATAAATGAATCAAGTCATCTGCATGCAAAACATAAGCTTTAAACTCCAATACTCTGTCTCTACCCTCATTCCTTCTATATTTTAAAGTTCATATATGGTAATAACTTTAGATTTTAGTTTGTACTTTTTCCTCAAGCTCTCTCATATTTTCTCTGCCTTGATGGTCTTTTCCATTTATCTAATTTTATTGGGACTATTTCTTTGATGTCTTCTTCATGTATTTGGCATTTGTCTTTTTTAGTTTTGGGGTCACACCCAGCAGCGTTCAGTGGTTACTCCTAGCTCTGCACTCAGAAAGTGTTCCTGGCAGGCTTTGGGTCCATCCTGGGTTGGCCATGTGCAAGGCATATGCCCTACCACTGTGCTATAGCTTTGGCCTCTATATTGTATAAAAATAAATTTCCTTTTTTGGGGGGGCCACACCCAGTGATGCTCAGGGGTTACTCCTGGCTCTGCACTCAGAAATCACTCCTGGCTTGGGGGACCCTATGGGATGCTGGGGGGGATTGAACTGCGGTCCGTCCTAGGCTCGCACTGGCAAAGCAGATGCCATACGCTCTGTGCCACCACTCTGGCTCCTAAAATAAATTTCTTAAAAAATAAAACCATATTGAGGCCGCTGGGAAGGCAGGA
>PVKC010034871.1:0-13604 GCA_004027635.1 Crocidura indochinensis
AATGAAAATTTTATTCTATGCATTGAATGGAAAGACTGTATTGAATCTACATAGTGATTTGATTAGAATGGTCACTTTAACAATGTTAATCTTTCTAATCCATGAACAGATGTGTTTCTATTTCTTTGTGTGCTTTTCTTTCTTTTAGTAATGACTTATAGTTTTCTTTATATAGTTTTTTATTGATTGCCAGATACTTGATCAAATTAAGAAAACGTCTGCATTGCAAAAGAAATTATGACTAGAATAATAAGAAACCCCATGGACTGAAGGAAAATATTCATCACATGTATAACCAATTTAATGCAACAGATATATTTACATATGAAGCAGTTAGTATATGTATATACATATGTGTATATATACACATATATTGAAATGTGGCTCAACTATAAGAATTGCAGGAAGTCATGTAACTTACTGCTTATATGAAAGAAAATGGAGTGTGTTATGCTAAGTCAGAGAAGGACAAATGCAGGAAGACTTTTGGCATGTGCAGAATATAAACAATATACGATTAAACATTTGAATAATGGTAAAAGACCCTGAGCATCAGATTACAGAACTGAGGGCACCAAGAGTGTGGTTTAGGGGTGGGTAAGAGGAACCTTGAACCCTTGATGGAAAGTTGATGAGGAAAGTTTATGGTTGATGGTAGGTATAGTATTGGAACGTTGAATTTCTGAAATTCTATTGTCAATAGTATTGTAGAGCAGAGTGCTAAATACAATCTAAAGGGAAAAAGGTACCCAAAGTATTTATCTTCTTAACTTGAAAATTATTGTGTTATTCTGTCTACGGGCTTTCCGCATTGTTGCTCTAGTAGTGTGGTTTTTCCTGTGTGTTGTGATGGGGTTTATTGGTTTGAAAGAGTGCGCAAAGCGAAGCGCGCTCTTATGGGACTCCAAGAATTGAGCAGAGAGAAACACAGGAAGAAAGGCCCCTCCAGAGATCTCAGCAGAGCGCAGCTGGGCGGAGTCTCCCACAGGAAAGCAAGCAGCACTCCTGTTGGGAAGCCTCAGAGTTCTTACTTACTCAGTCCTTGGCTCGATGGCAGTTTCAGAATGCAGTGATTTCTGGGTTCGATTCCCAGGGGTCTGATCTCTTATGGGACTCCAAGAATTGAGCAGAGAGAAACACAGGATATTGTGTTATTCTGAAACTGGTATTCATAGCAAGCAGTAAGCATCTCCAAGTGGGCTGCTTTGAGCAAGGAATGGGTAGGCTGGTGAGAACTAATATCATGACACATCCCCTGCTGCTCAGTTATAATTTAGATCCTATCACATCCTTACATATTTAGATTATTGTTGGCCTAAGAGACCCAGATTGGCTGTAAAGAAAGTAAAGTACTTGTCAGCCTCCATTCTCTGTATCAGAAAAAGAAAGCTCTTTGTTCAGGAACCCTCTAGTATATTTTAGAATACTATGCAGCTTCTCAGACATCTCCTCCCAGATGCAGTGTCACCTCCTGAATTATGACTGTCAATAAAGTCACAGACATTCCCAGAGGTCTCTAGGATAAACAGTTGTCCTGGTTGAGAACCACTTATTTTTTTATCAGTCTCTCTGAAGGAATTTTTCAAAATGAAACATCTTTCCAGGAGTTGACTGGAGTCAAATATTGCCAAGAATACTACTGTTCTATGTGGTATGAATCAGAAAAAAAAAAGTCAAGACTTTTCATCCAACAGAGTCAAGTACTAGCTGTTTTGACAGCCTTTTCCAGGAAAAACAGAACACTTTATAATGCAAACTCCTGCCCACAGATTTAAGATTAAGAATATTTCCCATCAAAGAAACAGTTGAGGGACTGTAGAGAGAGTACACTTAGTACGGCACTTGTGTTTTATGTTTCTCATATGGTATCCTGAGCACCAACAAGAGAAATTCCTGAATGCAGAGACAGGAACAATTCCTGAGCATCACTGGCCATAAACTGAAACAATTTTTTAAAATAGTTGAGACTGACTGCTGATTGAGAAGTTTATGGTATTTGGGGGACAAAAAAAAGCCAACTTAACATAATCACACACACACATAAAAGAATGTTTTCCCTATACTCTAATTACAGATGTCATTAAGAATTAGGTGAAATGTGACACTAGCAATCAAGTTGAAGCTAATTGTTTTGTCCTTAAAAATGCTTCAGGATTATAAAATGGATTAGTGATTAATGAAGCAAATTAACACACATTATATATCAAGTTACCACTACTAATAATTACCTGTTGGTGACTAAATTATAGATTTTCAGTTCAAGAGTAAACTTAAATGTCTTTGCATTTTAATGGTTTTGATTGTTGGGAGTTCTTTTAAAAATTAATCACTATTGAACTGTCCTTAAAACTGACTTAATTTATTTGGTTTACAAGCAAGCCTGGTATCATTAAGTTTGTTATTCTAAGAATTTATTTGTATTTCCTTTACTTTGAAAGACTCAGCTATGCTAAAAGTGCTGCCTCAGGCAATTGAATCAGAAAATTTCGTATTATTAATTATTTAGAGCAAAACAACAAAGGAGGTTTTTTCTAAGAGAAGTCACCACATGAGACTTGCTGGTACAAATATTTTGATCCTACATTAGTTAGACACATAACTTTGCACACAAGATCAAATATAATCCTCTAAGAAATCAATGGATCACAGAAAATATTTATTGCACATGTTAAAGGATAAAAGAAAAGCTATAGGAGACCAACAGTTGAAGCTGAAAACCTTAAAAGGGAGCATGCATGAGTGAAATGGCAGTTACATAACATTACTGTGGAGAAATCACTGACTCCATTCTTTACTTCTCTATCCACAGGCTCTTTAGTTTAGATATTATTCTAAATCTGAAGTGGCACCGCATCATGTAGAGAGTGCTGGGTTTAGAAAAACAAAACTACTTAAAATAGGAATGCCACTAGCTTTCTGAACCGGAGCCAGATCCTGTGGGACTTTCTTGGATTTTTTTTTTTCATAAGTGACCTAGTCCGCCCGCAGTGGTCGGCAATTTTTTATTTCACCTGAGCCAAATCTCGCTAAAACCACGATTGATATTTATTTTGAGAGCCA
This sequence comes from Crocidura indochinensis, assembly GCA_004027635.1. Taxonomy (NCBI): domain Eukaryota; kingdom Metazoa; phylum Chordata; class Mammalia; order Eulipotyphla; family Soricidae; genus Crocidura; species Crocidura indochinensis. Next base: position 3,061 of record PVKC010034871.1, read on the forward strand.
CACAGGGTGCGTACTGGCAGAGGTAGGAGCAGAGTCCTGACTCCTGGAATGGCCGCCCAGCACACAGAAAAGCCAAATTAAAAGTGGAAAGAGCCACACGTGGTTTGCGAGCTGCAGGTTGCCGACCACTGATTTGCTCATGATATACAAAATCAACCCTAATATGTGATAATGATTTGGTAAACAGATAATGAATGAACATTCTCTACACAAGCTTTTTCAATCCTTATTCTGTTTGGCTTAACAGCTGTGTTGGGTCAGGTCCAGCAGGCAATAGATTACACATCCAAGAAATCTAGCTGAAGGGAGTTACCAGAAGAGTTATTTGCAGTGGTGGGAGTTGGATCAAGGGTCTAAGAGTCATAGCTACCACAAAGGGTAGGAACAATAGGAAACCATCACCTCCCCTAAAATACCTGCAATGGTCAAGAAGGAGCAGTTACTGTGTGATGCAGAGAGGTAGCCCTCATGGCCTTATCCTGAAAACAAAGACAAACTATTTGACATAAACACTCCTGGATTTTGCGCGATCATCCAGGAATCAGGGCACAGGCAATCTCCTCTAGGAGGACTAGAGACAATAGGAAAGTGTGAAGAAGCAAAAAGTAACTAACACAACAACTCTGCAACCCACAGACTGCTGTGACTCATACCACATATGCCACCACAGCTAACCATGGCACTGTGTAAAATCCTGCCATGTCTGGCCAAGTGGATTTGCTTTTTCATGACACCATCAACTTCAAAGCACCTTCCAGGTCCTGGGTTTGACTGCAAAATTCTGGGATGATAGAAATTTAAAATGAGATAAAGGGTGAGGAGCCCCCAAAATTGACTCGTGGTTAACTTCCACTGTTACCTCTGGCACCATCTGATCATGCCACTGAGTCGTTTGAAATTGGATAATGATTCCTTCAAGAAACAATTGATAAAATTTTTTATCATCCATGTATCTTTGAAATCATTTTTCATCCATCCCTCCAGTCAGTTTGTTCTGTGATCAACGTAGTTAAGTGGGATATTTGGGATATTCTGAAAAGCAGTGTCGACATAATGAAATGAGCAACGACTTTACTGGGGAAGGTAAAAGGTCTGAAAAAGAAATAGGTCAAAAAAAAAAAAAGGTAAGAAAGATTGGGATAATAGCACTTCAATGCAAGATTGAGCTCACCTGAAGGAGAAAAGGGAGAGCAGGAGGATGGGTGGAAACATCCTAGAGTTGCCAGTGAAAAACAGCCAATAAAGGTGCTCTCTGGAGATTTGGGGGAGTTTGTATTGGCCATACTCAGCCCAAGGTAGCAGGCAGTTGCTGTTTTAAGGAGAGAATGGTGGGTTTCAACATGTCTACAGACTAGCTGGGCATCCTGAAGTTTGTTGTTCAAAGAAGCTTTCTCAGGGATACCATAACTAGATTTTAAAACTTCCATTTAATAAGATACTCGCGAGGTGTGATTTTATGTGACTGTTGACTTTATGGGCAAGAAGAAAATCGTGAAAGAAAGTTTTAGTGAAAACTGAGGATTCAAAGGATATAAGAAATCATTTCAAATTGATCAAAATATTATAGGAAATAATTTAAATCTTTATGAGATCAAACATATGGTTACTATGTGATTCAAAAACCACATTGCTAAATATTTATCTATTTATCTAAACAAAGAAAACTTTGTTTATTTTAAAATATCCAATGTATACATTCCTAGAAATTCTGGAGGAAGCACTGGGCAGGGGGCAGGGGGGGAGATTAATGGTGACACTGGTGGCTGAGAAATCCCTGAATGAGTATTTTTTATACTCACTTCCTGTATCTACCAAGTGCTTTTGCTTGTTAAAATTACCTCAGTCTATAATTTTCATAAGAATATTTATTAAGTTATATTCCTGCTTAGGGCTATCTAAATAGTACAGTAGATAGGGCACATGCTTTGCATCTAGTCAACATAGATTCAGTCCCCAGCATCCACATATGGTTCCCTGAGCATTCCCAGGTGTGACCCAAAAAAAAAAAAAAGAGAGAGAAGAAAAGAAAGAAATATTCCTCTTTAAATGCATTTTGAATGTACAGTATAGCACTGTTAACTATAAGTACTTATTAGCTATTTGAAGCAGAAGCCTCATGCCCCAATATCAAAGGATTGGGGAGACACAGGTCTGAAAGCAACACCAACACAGGAAATAATCTACACATGGTTAGGAAGATAAAAGAGGTTCATTAACTTCCACCTCGAGCTATCTGCCATCAAGCAAAGATACCAGCAGTCAACCCAGCTGTGCAGTAGAAATTTAATTCAGTTTCTCCCTGAGACCAAGGTCTTTATTGGGAAGAGAAAGACCAACCCTACTCCCATCCCCACTCTACCACCCCCACTACCCCTGGTAGAGAATAGGTATGATAAAGGACCAATCCAAAAGCTGTTTCAATCCAAAGGTACTTGCATTGCAATGAATGACGAGCACCAGCAAAGAAGAATTATCCAGAATAGAATGAAAACCTTGCTACTCCAACCTATTCCGTAGGTCTAGCATTTTATTCATTCTCATAATTAAATATTTGCAGACATTTAAAAGGACCCTTTCATTTGGTCCTGGAAAACATTCGTTTATGGTCTTGCTTTACAAATTTGATTGTTTCAGGTAACTCATCTGAAAGTCATGTAGTTTGTCCATACATGGCAGATCAGTTTCAATGAGTTTAATGCCTTGTTGTCAGTAGGTCAGGAACTTCTTTTTTAAGGTTGAAAATGTTCAATTTGCATACACATTGCATTTTTTATCACTCATATATGAATATTTAGGTCATTTCCACACCATGACTATTGTAACTAATGCTGTAATGAACATAAGAGAGAAAATTGCTCTTCAAAATACCAGTTTCAGTTCTTTCTGAGTCACATTAAAATTATTTATTTTGTTTTCTGGAACCTCCATACTTTTCCTAAGGCAATTATACAATTTTATATGTCTATCAATGGTGCTCGAGGTCTCAATTTCACACATGTCACTAGTGAGATTAGCTTGGACTGGACTTTAATTTGTTAGAAAAAGTTAACCTAAAAATTCAGCTTTTAAAGAATATAGAGCTACTTGAGCTTTTTTTTCATGGCTGAGTTTGTTAGAGTCATTCCAGAAATTATTTCATTTCATCTAGCTTGTTGTATTTGTAAGTTCATATAGTGTCATTATCTTTTTGTTGAGAGCTTTATGCTTATTTCATTCCAGATACTGAGAATTTCTTAGGTTCTTTTTATTTATTTTGATATTTTTGGGGGTCTATCTTATCCATCTTCCCAAAAAGTCAACTTTTGGTTTCTTCTATTTTCTCCATTAATTTCGTGTTTCCAACTTCACTGCCTTTTTATTATTTTCTTTTATTAAGTTTTATTGTTTTGGGTTTTAACTTATTTTTCTTTTTTCTTTGATGACTAATTTGAAATCTTCATACTTTTCTAAAACAACTGTAATTGTCACATATAAAATTATTTTTTTTAATTTCCTCTGAGACCTTTTTCTTTAATTTTTGGCTCTTTTACAGGGCTGTTATTTAGTTCCTAAATAATTTTTCCATTTTTCAGATTATCTTTATATGAATTATTTCTAGGTGAATTAGCTTTCAATGTTAGAACCTTTGTGTAATTTTACTCATACTCAATGGTATAAGTTCTGCTCAGTCTTATATGTCTCATGTGCACTAGAAAAGTGTGTATTCTGCTGTTAATTTGTTGATGGTTTAGTATTCTAGGGGCTGGAATGATAGTACAGTGAGTAAGGCATTTTCCTTGCATGCAGCTCATTCTGATTTAACCTGGCATCCAATATAGTCCCCCAAGCACTGCTAAGAGTAATTCCTGAGCATAGAGCCAAGAATAAACTATGAGCATAACTAGGTACAGTTCAACCCCCCCCCAAATATTAGTGTTCTATAAAAATATTGTATTTGCTACCTGTATTTAATGGCTTTTTTCTCTTCTTACTTTCTAAATCTTTTCTTGAAAAATCATTTATGTGGGGAGAGGCAAGCCATACAGCAAGCAGGGCACTTACCTTGCAAGTGGCTGACCTGGGTTTGATCCCTGGTACTCAAAATGGTCCTCTGAGAACTGCTAGGAGTGATCACTGAACACAGAGCCAGGAATCAGCCTTGAGCACCATTAAGGGTGGCCCAAAATTTAAAAAGCACCCTATTTATTTTTTGATAAGGAATTTAAATGTGAAATAACTAGGTATGTAGGTTATTTTATCTTAATCTTAGACTCTTTTTTTTTTTTTGGTTTTTCGGCCACACCCACTGATGCTCAGGGATTACTCCTGGCTATGTGCTCAGAAATCACTTCTGACTTGAGGGATTATATGGGATGCCGGGGATTGAACCGAGGTCCTTCCTGGATCAGCCATGTTCAAGGCAAGCACCCTACCACTGCGCTATCGCTCTGGCCATTATTTTATCTTAATTTTGTTTCTGCTTATCATCTTTTTTAAATCTGAGAATTTAAAAAAGATCTCAGTATTTGTTTCTTCAGATATACTCACTGGAATGATACACCATTAAAAAAAAATCATACACTGGGAGAAAATGGATGAGACTTGAGATAATAGTGTTAAGTGGAATAAGTATAGAAGTGAGAGACAATTGCAGAATAGTTTTGCTCATATATGGCATGTAAACAATTACTCAAAAATCCCTGAAATATAAAGCAAAATTTCTATAGCAGGTGAAAACTGTAAATGCAGAAACAAATTGGGTAGAATTAGAGGTATTATTTTTGGTTTGCTGCTGGGTAGAACAAATTCTATTCACCTAAGGATGCAAGTTGTCTATCTAAAATTCTGTGTCCTTGAAATTTTGTAGACCAATAGAAAAGTCAATAAAAAAGAGGGAAAAGTAAGTATCTTTCATCTTTTTGCTTTTCTTTTCTTCTTTTGGGGATCTCACTGACATGTATGCTAGACCTATTTTTGTTTTTTGCTTTTTTGGTTTTTTTTGGGGTCGCACCCAGCAGTGCTCAGGGGTTGCTCCTGGCTCCACTCTCTGAAATCGCTCCTGGCAGGCACGGGAGACCATATGGGATGCCGGGATTTGAACCAATGACCTTCTGCATGAAAGGCAAATGCCTTACCTCCATGCTATCTCTCAGGTCCCTAGATCTATTATTCTTGGATTTTCTGTTCTATTTTTCTACTCTTTTATCTTTTTTGATTTATATAATTGGCACTAACTGTCCACAACTCTGATCCATTCATCAATTCTCTTAAAATGTATGTTATGTTCATAAAATACATTCAGCTAAGCAACCCAACACAATCCTTATAAAATGGAGAGTATAAGTGCCCTTTCCTCAAAGGCCCAAGGCTGATGTTTTTGCTGCTTGTTTTAATGCTGAACCCTTAGTGCTACCTCATTAAAGGGTATGTCAACCCACTGCATGAAACATGTTAACCTAATTCTTGGTATAATTCATGGGACTTAAAGTAAGAAGAACTGATGTAACTATATTAATATTCATTCCCTTAATTTCACTGTGAGTAATAAATTTGATCTACGCTTATTGTTGTCTACTTATGTTTAGTAGAAAAATGATACACAGTACACTGCTAACATAGTGATTAATTCTGGGAAATGAAGTTAAATTAACAGTTATTAGGTGTATATGTTATGTGTAGTATGCATTTAGTATCCAAGTACACATGTACAGTGTGTTTATGCATAGCACATGTTCATGAATGGCATGTTTATTTTGTTTATATGTTTATATTGTGCATTGTTGTATTATATGCACATATATGTGTGTAATATATGTTCATATATATGGGTATACATTTGTCTGAATGTGCAATATATGTATTTTTGATGTATAGGTATAGTTTGTTAGTATGTGTTTAAGTGTGTGAATATGTGTTGTATTGTAGAGAGATAAATTCAAGATAATAATTTGTTACGGTTTGGTTAAAAATAGTTCCTCTAAGTATTGCAGGTATAGAGCTTTAAGAAATAGAATCAGGACCTCATAACTAATGCAAGACTGGAGGAGTGAACAGCAGAAATGCTGACATCACAGGTCAGAAAAGAAGACAGGAAAAAATCTCAGCCTAAACATTTAGAAGTAGGTTGCAAATAAAAATTACATTGAGATAATATCCACTGAGCAAGCATTTACTGAAAAGGCTGGAAACAATTGGCTGTCAATGTGAAAAGAATCCCTCATTCACTGTTTTCACCTGGTTCAGGCTCTATAAAAAAGAATATAAATACTCTCAATAAATTTAAAATAGAACCACCACTGATTGGTATGTTCCAAGAATGCTAAAATAGAAATATTAAGGGTCAGAGCAATAGAACAATGGGTAGGATGCTTCCCTTGCATATGTCCAATGCAGATTCAATCTTTGCATCCCATATGATCCTCCATACCTATCAGGAGTGATCTCTGAGTGCATAACTAGTAGTAAGATTTGTAACTAGTAGTAAGACTAGTAGTAAGACTGCTCAATGTAGCCCTCCAAACAAACAAAAATAACAAAAATATATGCACAAATAACAAATTTAAATACATATGCACTTATGTTCATGCAGTACTATTTACAGTAGTAAAATTTAAAAGCAAGCCAAATGCTCAATAGTAGATGAGTGAATAACAAATTTGTAATGTATTTACACCATGCACACTTATACACTAACACACACTTGTGTAGTGGAAGCCTCATACTCCAATCCTGCGGGGTTGGGGACCATGGGTCTGGAAACAACACAGATAGAAGAAATAACCCACACAGGTTATAGATAAAACAGGCTCAGAAACTTCCACCACAAGCTCTCTGAAAGCAGGCAAAGATGCCAACAAGTGGACAAGCTATTTGTGGGGCCGAACGGTGAAGTCTCTTTGACCCTAGGACTTTATTTGGAAGAGTAGGACCACCCCCATGAGTGGAGAACAGGTAGGGTGTTATCCTTCCCCTCAACTTCCTGACTATCTCACCTGGAGAGGGAGATCCTCCCATAGCTGAAATGGATCTGGTTGGCACTTTAAGGGGTTGCCTGGGGGTTGAGAAAGAGATTCAGCAAGAGATTGGGACCAGAGAGATGACATGAAGGTAAAGCGTTTGCCTTTCATGCAGAAGGTCATTGGTTCGAATGGCATCTCATATGGTCCCCCGAGCCTGCCAGGAGTGATTTCTGAGCATGGAGCCAGGAGTAAGCTCTGAGTGTTGCTGAGTGTGATCCTCCCCACCCCCCCAAAAAAAGAGAGAGATTAAGCAACAGAGATCCAACAGGAAGACGCAGGTGGAGAGATGAAAGACAGGATAGATGCAGGGCAGCTGAAGGAGGCTGCTTAAAAGGTTAGCTGAGAAGTCATGTAATATATGCACATGGCGGCTAGGGCCTATTAGTAATAAAGCTCATGTCTCCTGAAATCTGACTGCTATGGATAATTTTCCCTGCCGTTATCCTGAACCCTCAGACCAGCCAGGCCAAAGAAGCTGCAGGCACAACCCACTGTCATCCACCATCATCCAACCCTCAAGAACTCTTATTAATTAATTAATTCTACAGTAGGGGTAGGGGGCTAATCCAGAGGTACATCCCACTGAAGATATGCAATAAAATGAATATGCATATGCAAAAAAGAATAATCATGAATAAAGTAAAAACAAGTTACTCCAAAACATATAAAATAGAATGCTAGTCATCTATAAGAAAGGAAGAAATTTTGCTATTTCCTATAATTCTGATGAAGCTAGAAGTGGGTATGTTGAATGAAATAGGTCAAAAAGAAAGAAAATTTAGGATGAACTCATTAATTTGTGGTATATAAAGCAATAAGGCAAAATAATGAAATGCATTCAATGATAAATTCTTTTACTTCAACTACTGAACTGAAATTAGCAAGCAAGTGGTTGATAGCAAGCAAGTGGGGAAAAAGGAAGAATGGGGAAGAAAGAGGCAAAGCAGAAGTGCCAGAAAAATAGTAGTCAAGGGCCTAGAGTGATAGTAAGTATAGTGGGTAATGCACTTACCTTGTACATGGTCAACATGGGTTAAATCCCCACCATCCCATATGGTTACCTGAACTTGAAAAGAGTGATACCTGAACACAGAGCCAGGATAAGCCCTGTGCATTGTCAAGTATGACCTCCAAATTCAAAAACTAGTAGTCAAAGTTATATTATGGAATGGAGGTACAAAAAGTTTACATAAATATTAGCACAATCCTGTGTTGCCTCAACTACAATAAAATAGTAAATAAAATATGATAAAATAAATTATTAAATTTTCTGAATTAAAAAATAATTAAAAGATTTAGTCTAGAAATCTCTTGTCAGAATTGGTCTTAGAAGTAGCCAAATGTGGGGGCTGGAGGAATAGCATAGTGGTAAGGCATTTGCCTTGCACGCAACCAGCACAGGACTAACAATGGTTAGAATCCCGGCAACCCATATGGTCCCTGGAACCTCCCAGGAGTGATTTCTGAGCGCAGTCAGGAGTAACCCCTGAGCGCTGCCAAGTGTGACTCAAAAACCAAAACCAAAGCAAAACAAACAAGCAAACAAAAAAAGAAGTAGCCAAATGAATCTTGCATGGCAGTCCTCTGGGAGGCTTCTTGGAAAGATTTTCCTCATTAGAAGGGCTCTCAGGGGAGCTGAACCTCTCCTTCTTAACTTCTAGGTATAATAACTGGGACTATTATCACTTAAATGAAGAAGAAACCTTAGAACAAAACCCAGTATGAGGGATGGAGAAACCTAGCACCCAAGGTAATAAAAGTAATAAAAATAATAAAAACAATAAAAAGGTACTAATAAAGGTAATGAATAAGCTTCTGGAAAGCTATAGTGTTCCTCTGAGCTTTTAGAGACTTTTTAATACTTTTGCTTGTGAAACCAATTGTCTTGAAATTATTTGCATCCCAGGTCATCTTACCTAATAGTAACTATTGCAAAACATTGTAACTGCTCTCTTAACTAGCTTAAGGCTAAAATATGTTTTTTTTTATACTCCTTTCATTAGATAATACTGCTCTCTTAACTACTCAATTATGACCTTTAGGTAATTTTGATGATAAAATCTGATGATTATAGGCTGCAGCTAGAGTAAAATGGTAAGGCATTTCTTTTGTAAGTAATTGACTCAATTTCATTGCCTGGCACCTATATACTTCTTTGAGTCTACCAAGAGTGATCATTTAGTATACATCCAGGAGTAAGCCCTAATTACCAAAAGATACAGCTGCAAAACAAAAATAGTTTTTTAATTTAAAATTAAGGGGACTGAAGAGATAGCACAGCGATAAGGCATTTGCCTTGCATGTGGTTAACCCAGGACAGACCTCATTTGATTCCCAGCATCCCATATGGTCCCCTGAACTTTCCAGGAGCGATTTTTCAGCACAGAGCCAGAAGTAACCCCTGAGCATTGCCAGGTGTGGCTCCAAAACCAATAAATAAATAAAATTTCAATAAAAAATTAAATTAAAACATAAAATTGAAAATTGATTATTATGATTGATGATGGTTATATTAAGATCTAGATTTGTTATGATTATAATTCCTTAACTTCACATTTTTATTCCTCTATTAGTGTTGGAGTTCGAAATACCCCATTTCCTCTGCCCGGCCAGATAAATGAAGAGACAGAGGCCCAAACAAAAAGATTAAGTGAGTTTATTCATTGTCTGACTGGCCCGAAGCATTGTCCAGGTCAGGATCACCAGCGCGTCTGTCTGGACAGAGGCAAGAGGCAAGAGAGAGAGCACGCGCGGCTAGAACCATTAGCCAGGGTCCCACATGTCCATAGCGGAAGCAAGAGCGCCAAGAGCTTTCTGTTCCCCCCTATATAAGATAGGAAGTGGGAGGAGCCTTAAGGGTGGAGCCTTTGCCAGTCACCAGGGTGACACGAATGAGGTAGAGGTGAGGGCGGGACTTCCCCTTGGCGACGAATCAGTTGCAAGGAAGGGGCAGGGCCTGAGCCTTCCCTTTGTTTGAGCACATGGGTTCCTTCACAAAATAGTGTCCCCCCCTCCCAAGGGAAACCTGAGTTCATGCCAAGGGAAACCTGAGTTCATGTGGTTTAGCTCCCTTTTAACTTAACAGGAGCTTAAGGCTAAAATATGTTTATTTTTTTATACTCCTTTCATTAGATAATAATTATTGCCAATATAATGATTTTTCACATGTTCTCAATAGATTTGTATAAAACTGGTAACAAAATCAGGTTCAAATTCAAAAGGAGATATTGGAGAAGAAACATGAGTCTCTCTATATAAATTATATATGTGATGGCATATGCATTTATGCAGCCTTAAAATCAAAGATTTCAACCATAGCAAGCTGAAATGTCACTATTATTAAAACAATTGGACAATATATATTTATTTTTATTATTTCTATTGATTATTTCCTTTGCTTTATGCTTCTTCACTAATAGATTGCTTCAGTAAGATATGAGAGTTTTTATTTGGGGGGAAACATACAAGACCAATTGAAAGTAACATATTTGGGGAAATTTGTCTTTTTTGTTATTTGTTTGCTTGTTTGTTCAATGTTTTGTAGAT
>PVKC010034872.1:0-13417 GCA_004027635.1 Crocidura indochinensis
GGATGCCAGGGGATCAAACCACCACTGCCTGTCCTAGGTTAGCATGTGCAAGGCAGATGCCTTGCTGCTTGCGCCACTGCTCCGTACCTATGTCTTGCTGTTTTTTATTTATCATTTTTGCTTTCAGCTCCATCCTCTTACCTCCTCTGACCTATCTTGTTAAGGATATTCAACACCTTGGAACACATCACCAGAATTCTATATGGACTTTGATTCCACTTGTATTTGGACAAGTTTCATCAGCAGTGGATAAGGAAAATATACGGAGAAAAAAAGTTTGTGGTATGTTTGTCTCTCACTCATTTCTATGTTACTCTTTGTCTTGGTAAGTACTGTCCTCATCTATATTATCATCTGGTAGCTTTTTCATTGTTTAAGCTTACATTAAATTACATTTAAATTAATACAATCTCTCCTATTTTATTTTGAACAATTAGTGATAACAATTTCTCATAATTGCTTTCAAGACTCAGTCAGTATTGCCCATATGAAGTGGACAACTTGCCATATTAAGTTAAAGTGACCTGTAACTTATCTTTACTTTCATTATCTAAAGCTATACATCTAATTATAAATTTTAATATTTTATAATTTATGTGGCTCTTTCTACTTAGAGTATCAAAACTCACAGGTAAATTATTTTAAATATATGAACAGTTTTGCCAAGGAGATTGTACAGGGTTCAAAGTCCTGATTTTGACTGCATCTAGACCCAGTTTGATTTCTGGCACAGTTTGATTCAGGGCCCTTTGAATACCACAGGAGTGTGTTCTGAGCAGGGAGTCAAAAGTAAGCTCTTGTTACAGCCAATTATGCCCCAACTCACTCAGCCTCCAGAAAGTGAACAGATATGCTTTTCGTTTTGTCAGTTACTTCTGATAATAATTTGAAGCCCTTAATCTCGATCCAGTTGCAGCTATAAGAGGTGTTCATAACCAAATACATATTGTAGGAAAAAGTTAGGAATTAATAATATTATGATTTATCTTATAGGTCTGACCTTTAGATTAGCATGGCAAGACCCTAGACTCAATAGATATAGTTATTGGAGTGAAATACAGAAACATAAGCACAGTAATATAACTGTGAATAATAAAAGAATATTTATTGTAGCTCTGATGATTTTACATGGGTATTAACAGAGAGGTTTACTTTTTGTAATATTTAACTGTATTATACATGTTACCAGAGTGACAACCATAGAAATCTGACTAAAATCCTTCAAGATCTTCCCTGAGATAAATTGAAAGAGCATAGATAATTGATATTATCTTATTATTATCACTTAATTAGGTCATCATAATCTTCACTCTAGGTCAGAATATCCCAGGTTTCTTATATCTATTGAAAGAATACAAGGGGATATTTCCTACCTTATATGATATATCTTAAGGTAGCACCTTGGCTGGGACTCCTGATCAGTCTCTCTGCTGAGTGCTAAAACATTTTTTGTTTTATCTCCTTTTCCTTTCATAGGAAGCAGTTTGTATCACAGTCTGACTGCTCTCTCTTAAGACTCTGAGCATTCCTCTCTTAAATTTCAAAGATATTTTGTGAATAAATCTTACATGATTTATTCCTTAGTTTCTGCCTCTTGAAGGATCCCAAGTGACAATTCTTAGAGATAGACTGGGAAGTAGGAAAAAAGGGAAGTGTATAGAAAAGGGGAAAGAGAGTTGAAGGAATAAGATTCTTGAAAAAATAAATCATTAGTATTTATATAAATAATAAAAATTATATAAATATGTAATATATAAATATATATAAATAATTATACTACATAAATTATATATTGCTGCTTATCATTTTAGATTGATTTTATATAAAAATTATCCACTAAACATTTTTAGTTTAAGGTATAACTTTTTATTTTATGACCAATATGAGCTATTCCATAATATGAATGTGCTATTTTCAGTTTCTTTTTAGTTTTGGGTCTACTCCCTGTGATGGTCAAGACTTACTCCAGATTTTATGCACAGGATTCATTACTGGCAGGCTCAGGAATCTATCTGTGCTGAATATCAAAACACCAAGTTGTCTGCATAATAATGTAAGAGCCATTATACTATGTTTTAGCTTAGGCCCAGAAAGTTGTTTTTCATTTTCTTTGTGTGAATCCCTAAGCTCTTTCTGATCTTTGATATAAAATATGTTTCTCTAATTATTCTAATTGGTCTTATTGGGAATTGATAAAAGGTCTTACTGAGGTATTTAGGGGTTCAAATTATTCAAATTTACAAATGATTTACAAATTATTGTAAAACATTTACTTGATTTCAATTAATACTACAAATACTGGAGCTGGAACAATAGCACAGCTGGTAGGGTGTTTGCCTTGCTTGCCTCTATGGTTTTATCTCTAATAATATTCCGTATGTTCCATGAGCATGCCAGGAATAATTTCTGAGTGTGGATTCAGGAGTAACCCCTGAACTAGACTTTGGTCCCCAAAGCAAATGTATATAGATATTTTTTTGGCCACACCCGGTGACACTCAGGGGTTACTCCTGGCTATTCGCTCAGAAGTCGCTCCTGGCAGGCACGGGGAACCATATGGGGAACCAGGGGATCGAACCGAGGTCTGTCCTAGGTTAGCGCAGGCACCTTACCTCCAGCACCACCACCCTGCCCCCGTATATAGATATTTTATATATATCTATATTATATATATCTATTATATAGATATTATATTTGATGGATATGATAGTATAATTAGATAGATATAATAGATATAGATATATAGATTATATATTATATATATAAAATCTATTATATATTATACCTATATCATATATAATATATGTAATATATTATATAATATATATTATATCATATTTTTATATGTTAATATATTATATTATATATATTTATATGTATATATATACACACACATATATTGCCTTGCACATAGCCAACCCAGATTGATCTTTAAAACCCATGTGATACCCCAATACCATCAGGTATGATCCCTGAGTTATTATAAACCCTGAGCACTATTAGGTGTGGCCCCAATTGAAACAAAAATTAAATAAAATTTAATATAATTTATAAAATTTCCTTTTTATTTCAAATATACTACATTTATTTATATAGACTATAATTTGTTTTATTCACTTACTATAAACATTGTAGCTGCTAATAAAATATTTTCTATTTTAAATAAATATATTTTTACAGAGTATTTATTTTATTTTACTTTATTGATATATGATATATGAAGTAGTCCTTCATAGTTGGGTTTCAGACATGCAATGAATTAGTGCTATTCCTAACACCATTGATCACCTCTACCAATGTTGCCAGAATGTATCCCATACCACCACCCTTTGCCCCCCTCAGCCTGCCAGTATAATGTTATAAGCCCATTTTAAGCTTAGATTCTGAAAGTTTGGGTCTCTTATTCCATTGCTGTTAAATGATGTTCAGATATTTTGTACTGACATTTTGTATCTCTACTAATACAGCTGAGAGCATTTGGCCCCTAGTCCCCTTCTTTCTTATTTATGCTTTTCCTCTTCCCCTCAGTTTCTGTCCTTCCTTTTGCTAAATTTTTGTATGACATGAACTTTCACTTATCTTGTCTTATAGCAAAATTATTATATTGTATGGCATCTATACTTTGGCAGCAGTTTATGTTTTCATCAGCAATGAATGAAACAAGTTTTTCTTAGAATAATATCTCTTCATATCATCATATATTAAAATTTAGATTTTTGGTTCAAAGTTTCTATAATTTTTATATTAAAGTGCATTTTAATCTAATAAATTTTAGCATTTTCATATGCTTACTTGAAACATATTTTTCAGTGTATTACCAATTTATTAGATTATTTCATCATCAGCATTAAGAATTCTTTATCCTTCATATGTATCAAATTTGCAAATATTTTATTACTTTTTGAAACACCATCATATGTTATGAATTTATCCTTCCTTCTACTCACTTTCTTATCTCATTAATTTTTAATGAGAGAAATACCACTTTATTGCATATTTATTTCATTTCATAAAATACTTTTTTTAAAATATGGAATGCTTCACGAATTTGCGTGTCATCCTTGTGCAGTGGCCATGCTAATCTTCTCTGTATCGTTCCAATTTTAGTATATGTGCTGTCGAATCGAGTACATTTCATAGAATACTTTATTTAAATGTACTTTCCTTCTAAGTCATATTAATAGCTTTAAGTGTTTTAAAACTAATCTCTATATAAATAGAAAATATTTTATTTTTATATAGTAAGTTTTTTTTATTGAGGCACCATGTTTTAAAATCTGTTACTAGTAGAATTTTATGTATGAGATGTTCTACTTTATTATAAAGAAACTGATCCTGGGCTGGAGTGATATCATAGCAGATAGCATTTGCTTTGTACATGACTGACCCAGGTTTGACCCCCAGCATCCCACATGGTCTTCCCAGCCCTTCAGGAGTGATTTCTGGGTGCAGAGTCAGGAGTAACCTTGAGAACTGCCAGGTCTGACCAGAAACAAAGAAACAAAAAAAAGCTCTTGCAGGTCCATTTATTTTTTCATTTCATTAAAGTCAGTGAGATGGACATTAGTGAGAAAAAATTAGCTAACTATTTAAAATTTTTGAATATAATTTCACATTATTTGAAATAAATTGTAATTTAAATGTAATATAGACATATCAATTCTTTTTAAAAATTAGTGGCCTAAGGATGAATCATCATTACATAAAAATACAAGATGAGGAGAAAATAATCTGCATTATAAATTTTTTAAACAATTATGCCAGGGGTCCTCAAACTTTTTAAACAGGGGGCCAGTTCACTGCCCCTCAGATCGTTGGAGGCTGGACTATAGTAAAAACAAAAACTATGAACAAATTCCTATGCACACTGCATATATCTTATTTTGAAGTGAAGAAATAAAATGGAAACAAATACAGTATGTGGCCCATGGGCCATAGTTTGAGGACCACTGAATGCAATTAAAAATAAAAATTTAAAGAAAATAGTCAAGAAGATAAATATTAAATCTACATATTTTTACTTAAAATACACATTCATTACCTGGTATTAAAACAAAGCTCAATATTAAAATCTCTAATAAGGCTGAAATGACCATATCAATATCAGATGACATAGATTTCAGGCTTAAAATATTATTAGAGACAGAGAGTTCATTTCTTAATAATAATGGGATATGTACATGGAAAAAATCACATTCATCACTGTATAAGTGCCTAATGAGGGGGTCAGCAAAATACTAAAATGACTACTACTATATCTGATAAAAGACTTCAATAACAACACAATAGTTGTGAGAGACTTCAACAATACTCTGTCACCACTTGTTAGATAAACCAGGCTCAATCTTTAAAAGGCTATACTGGATTTGAAGGAAGAAATAAAGGAGAATGGTTTAGTAGTCATATATAGGGTTTTATATCCCAGAAATTGTATTGTACATTCTTGTCCAATGCTCATGGATCATTCTCTAAGACAGACCACATGTTGATCCATGATATACACCTCCATAAAATGAAGAGTATAGAAATTGTATGAACTATCTTCTAGACCACCATGAACTGAAAATAGAAGTATATTACAGTGGGCCGGAGAGATAGCCTGGAGGTAAGGCGTTTGCCTAGCATGCAGATGGTTGGTGGTTAGAATCCTGGCATCCCATATGGTCCCCCAAGCCTACCAGCTATTTCTGAGCATAGAGCCAGGAGTAACCCCTGAGTGCTGCCAGGTGTGACTCAAAAACAAAATAAAACAAAAATGAAGTAAATTACGAACAGATATAGATTTAAAAAAAAATAAACTTTAACACCTGTAAATTAAAGTCACCACTGAACAACCAGTGTGTCAGAGATGAGATCAAGGTGGAAGTCAAACTACTCCTATAAAATGAAAATGAAGGAATGATTTTTCAAAATTTTGGGACACAAAAATGCAGTGCTAGGATGGAAACTGATAGCTGTGCAAAAACTAGTAAGGAAGAAAGAAAAGGCCTACATAAATAGCTTAAAGCCACAGTTTAAGAAATAGGAAAATGGTTATCAATGGAGCCAAGATAGGCAGGAGGAAGAAAATAATAAAACAGAGCAAAAATTAATGAACTGGATAATCAGAAAACAATATTAATGAAATCAAAATTTGAAAAAAAAAACAGGGTAGATAAACCATAAGACTCAGAGAAAGGGAGAAAAAGAAAATTAATAATCAAAATCTGAGATGAAAGGGAGAATATTACTACAAGATACTTAGAAAAATCCAAAGGGTAATTAGTGATTACTTTGAGAAAACTTGTTTTACAAAACAAGAGAACATGGAAGAAGTAGATAAATTTTTGGATTCCTACAACCTGACAAAGTTGAACCAGGATGGTTGGGAAAACCTGAACAGACAGATCACATTACAGAAAATTGAAATGGTAATTAAAAGACTTCCAACAACAACAACAAAAAGCCCAGACCCAGATAAATCCAAGAATAAATTCTTATAGCTCTTTAATGAAGACATATGGCCAATCTCTTTTAGGTTTTTCCAGGAAATTGAAGAAACAAAAACACTCCCAAATATTTCTATGAAGCTAACATCACTTTGAAAACAAAAGCAGATAGAAGAAACACATAAAATGAAAATTTCAGGCCAATATCTTTGAGGAACACAGTACAAATTTCCTTAATAAAATACTAGCAAATAGAATCCAACAACTTATCAAGAAGTTTATATACAACATGAACAAGTAGGATTAATCCCAGAATGTAAGGATGGTTTAATATAAGAAGTCAATCAATAAAATATACCATATCAATAAAATAAAAATCATATGATCATATCAATAGATGCAGAGAAAACATTTGACAAGATATAACACATATTCATAATAAAATCTCAATAAAATGAGAATTGAAAAATATTTCCTCAATATAGTCAAAGCCATTTACCACAAGCCCATGGCAAGCATTATACACAATGAAATATCAATTTCCCCAATTGTAAACTAGTCATTAAAACAGCATGGCATTAGAATAAAAGCAAACCCTAAGATCAATGGAATAGACTTGAGTATTATGAAATAGATGACAGAAACACAATCAATTAATCTTTGATAAAGAAGCAAGAAAAATAGAGGAAAGAAGTCATCTTCAACAAGTGGTGCTGTGAAAACTGGTCAACTACATGGGAAAAAAAGCAAACTCAGAACTCTGAGTAATACTGTGCACAAAAGTCAGATCAAAGTGAATTAAAGACCATGATAGCAGGCCTAAACCATAAGATACAGAGTGGAACATATAACCAGTTGACATTGAAGTTTATGATTCAGGGCTGGAGAGACAGCATGGAGGTAAGGCGTTTGCCTTGCATGCAGAAGGAAAGACAGCGTGGAGGTATGGCGTTTGTCTTGCATGCAGAACGAAAGACAGTATGGAGGTAAGACATTTGCTTTGCATGCAGAAGGGCGATTGTTCAAATACCGGCATCCCATATGGTCCCCAGTCTGCCAGGAGCGATTTCAGAGCTTGAAGCCAGGAGTAAACCCTGAACACTGCCGGGTCTGACCCAAACAAAACAAAACAAAACAAAAATTTAAGTTTAAGGCCCCTTCAAGGAAGAAACACTAATGGTCAAGAAAGTGAAAGCAAAGATAAATAAATGGAACTGTATTAAACTGAAAATCTCTACAATATAAAGGAATGGTCACTAGGACACGAAGTCTACCCACAGAATGGGAGAAGCTCTTCAGCCCATAATCATCTGATAAGGGTTTATTATCTAAGTCAGAGCGGTGCTCAGAATTTTATTAAGAGGGGTCTTTGCATTGCCCCTCAGACAGACAGTAGGAGAGTCAATCTATAGCTATATATATATATTTATATATATATATTAAACAATAATGACCTTCAAACTGTAGATTGAGACCCCTGACCAAGACTGAGAGGAATTGCTGAGAGAGTAGGGGATTGAGAAAGTGTGTACATTTCCACATGTGCATTGTGGGCCAGGGACTGTTGACTACTAAGCAGGCAATGGCAGCAAAAAAACAACCATAGGGCCAGATAAAAGTCCTCAAATGGCCACCCGTGGTCCATGGACCAAAGTTTGAGGACCCCTTATCTAAAATATACAAGGCACTGGTAGAACTCAGCAAGGAAAAAAAATACATGAAACACTATACAAAAATGGGAGAAGAAATGAACAGACATTTCTTCAAAGAAGAAATACAGACGTCATAAAAATAAACATAAAAAATTGCTCTGCATCACTAATCATCAGGGAGAGATGTAAAGCAAGACAAACATGAAGTATCATCTCATACCACAGAAACTCAAACATATCTCAAAGGCAATAATAACCAGTGATTTCGAATGTGGAGAGAAATAGACTTTCAGTGGTGGTAGAAATGTCTACAGAGGCAGCATTTTTGTAAAAACAATATGCATATTCCCCAAAGTACCTAAAAATTGATCTTACATACTATCCAGAAATAGCACTTCTTGGGATGTACCCTAGGAACACAAAAACACATTATATAGTACATCTGCGCAGCTCTATTTGTAATAGTATCAGGAAACGACAGATGAGTGACTAAAGAAATATCTACACAATGGAATACTATATACCTGTTAGGATAAATGAAGTCATACAATTTTCTTAGACATGGGTAGATATTGAGAGTATTATATTATACTAAGTAAAATAAATAAGAGGGAGAGGGATATACATAGAATAATAACTCTCACTTATGAGATATAAGAAAAATAAAGGTAATGTGGTAAAAGTATCCAGAGTCGAGTCAATAGACAGGAGGTCTAGCATCACCAGTTGATGGTAGCAATTTTCCACAAATAGCAGAGCAGTACAGTTAGGGAAAAGAATGATCTACTATGACAATGATAATTGAAACTGATAACTCTTAAAATTACCCGGGACAATAACTGAGAGTTGTATAGAGATAGAATGATATGCAAAGTAGAAGCAGAGAAATAGCAAAGGGATAGGAAGTTTGCCTTGCAGGCAGCTGAATAAGTACTGATCCAGGACTGATGGTGGTTCAAATACAAGCATCCCATATGGATGAGCATGCCAAGATGATTCTGAGCGCAGAGCTAGGAGTGACCCCTAGGAGTGCTGCTGGGTGTGACCAAAAAAAAAAAAACCCAACAAAAATTATATGCAAAATTTCCTTCACTAACAACAGTGTAAATCACAGTGTCTAAAAGGAAAATAAAAAGGAAGAGAGAAAGGGAGATATATCAAGAGTGAGAAAAATAGCAAAATGCTTGCAGCAAAGGCAGTCAAGGAAGAGGGTCATAAACAGGGGACAATGTTGGTGAGAAAGGTTCATAGATGAATGGTGACATTTATTGTAAAACTGAAACTCAGTTATTTACAACTTTGTAAGCATAGTGTTTAAATAATAATAGAAATTAAAAAAGAAAATGCAAATTGAAATCATAATGATTTTTACTATATTAAAATCTCAGTGAAATTTTACTTATAATAGAAGAACTAAATATATTTTACTTGTAATTGACATTTTGTGGTTGTCAGAATTATTAATGAATTTTTAATAATAATAATAATATTTTCTGGCCAGAGTGATAATGCAGCAGTATGGCTTTTATCTTGCACGTGGCTAATCTCACATGGACAAGGTCAATTTCTGAGGTCATAGTCAGGAGTAACCCCTGAGAGTCACTGAGTGTGGTCCCAAAACAAAACACAAACAAAAATAAATAATACTGATATATTTAATGCACATAAATAAAATATTCCTTCTACCAAGGACACCAACAATTCTATCTCTCAAGTTTCAACTCCAACTCAATTATGTGGATAAGTTCTCTAATTATCTTGTAGAAGATTAATATTTAAAATTAGCACGAAAGAACAATTCAAAATACTGAGAAGATATAACCCAACTGGAACAATACTGTATAAAGTAATTAAAGGAAAATTAAATTGGACCAAATGTTGACATTTGATACAAATGGTTTCAGATACACAAGCCTTATACTAAGAAATAAAACCATGACTGGAATTATGGAAAGTTCTTAGGCACTTGCCTTCTTTGCTGAGGTTCTGGGTTTGATCCTTGATGATGTCAAACACTTTCAGGAATCATTTTTTAGTTCAAAACCAATGATATATCCTGAGCACTGTCAGGAGAAAGAGAAAATGAAATAAATAAAAAGAAACTTAAGCTCAAAAATTATATCATAACTGCTTTTCATAGTATTTTATAAAATTCAGATACAAATCAATTCTCAGGAGCTGGCAGTAGGACAAGGAGATTAATTATGAAGAAGGGAGGGCTATTTTGTAGTGATGCTACTGTCTTCTGCCTGAATATTTGGTGATTGTATAAATTATTATATTTGATAATCTCATATGACATTATGCTTAGAAGTATTGCACTAACAAATTATATTTCAAACCTGAATCTATGAAAATATAAAGGTGTGATTTTTGAGAAAATATTCCTCCTTGAATTTGAACAATTTCATATGTTCAAATTTAGCATTATTATGCTACCTGTATATTAATTATTCTTTGTGCTAGTAAGTAAGCATTTCAGTAACACTCTGGTAATTATTCTTGGAATGTAGACATGTACATGAGAACCAGAACGGGTTCTGATGAATATTTGAGTTAAAAATGCATTTCCAGAAGTTAAATGTTCTACTGTTTTTCATTATGCATAGTAGTAGAAGTAATTTTCCTTTTTTAGCTTTCCTTGCTGTGCAGAATTAATAGTAATATTCAAAAGAAATCTTGGACCGAGGTAATAGTACACAGCCAACTGTCATTGCCAGCCCAGATTAGATTTCATAGTATCCCATAAACTCTCTCAAGCCTACTAGGAGTAATTTCTGAATACTAACCAAAAATTAACTCCCAAGCATCACATTTATTAAGATTAATGCCTGAACAATTATTAAAATCAATTAAATAAAGGCTAGATTACTATACTATTACAGGTTTGCCTAGCATTAATTGAAATGGGTATACAGTGTATTACTTCCAGTGTTTGGCCCTCTGAGTTATTCAATATATATCTTTGGTCACACACATACACACACACACACACACACACACACACAAAGTGGATAGTCTCTGATTTCAAAATAATCCCTTCTAGACAAAATAAAATGTACTGAACATTATGAAAGAATATATAATACTTTTTAGTAAATTTTAAAAAATAATTAAATATACTGTGTGAAAACAGCCTCATATTTTTTCCAAGATTCAATAAAATGAAATCTTATATTAATTCAAGGACAGTGGTATTTTAATTTTTCTAATGTATTATTAATAATATTTCTCACAAAGATAGCTTACCTCTGCTATGCATTTTTGTTCCTCCATATTCTAGTTTTACAAAGGACAAGAATTAATCAATTTATCTCTTTGGATTTTTACTATATTGACATGCCTGTTGTAGGTTTATCGTAAATGTATTACTTGATTAAATGGCTGAAGGAAGTTCACGCATTAACAAGAAAATTAAAGATGTGTATTTTTCAGTGTCAGTAGTTTTAAATTTTTATCCAAAATTCTACTGGAGTTATTTATTATCAAAGTTATTTAGTAAGCATACCCAGGAATTTTCCCCTGTAGTCAAGTGTAAGTTCACTTGACACTGTGAATAATTATTCATGCAGTAAAGACAGGTCAACCTGATGTTGAAAAGGGCAGTGAGCTCATTTTTCTTCCTAGCCTAGTCAAATTCTCCTTTGGGTTCAGAGAGAAGGAATTTATTTTACAAATTAGAAAGTTTTGTATTTCCCTCTCAAGAGTTTTACTATTTAATTCTAAAAATTAAAGAAAAAAATTAAAGTAGAAAAAAATTTCCTTTACATTTCTTTTCTTAATCTTCTTTCCTTAAACTTATTTTACTCTTTATCCTTTTACTTTAGGTACTGTAATTTCTAGTACAGTTAAGAATAATATCTAGGGGCCCGGAGAGATAGCACAGTGATGTTTGCCTTGCAAGCAACCGATCCAGGACCAAAGATGGTTGGTTCGAATCCCGGTGTCCCATATGGTCCCCCGTTCCTGCCAGGAGCTATTTCTGAGCAGACAGCCAAGAGTAACCCCTGAGCACCACCGGAAGTGGCCCAAAAAACAACAACAAAAATTAATAATAATATTTAATACATATTATATTCCAAAATCCAACTCAAAACCAGTTTGTCAACTTCCTTTCAACAAAGTCTTAAGATTCCCTCCCACTCAGTGTAACCAACCATCTTGAAAAACTCAATTCTATCTGTAGAGAGTTGTCAATTATTGTCAAATTCATTTTAATTCTTTTAAAAATCACTTATGTATTATTATTTAGGTATAGATAATGGAAGAAGGGTTTCATGCATAATATATTCTAAAAATCACACCCTTCAATATAGCATTGTGAACTTACAAGTCATTTTAAATAATTTCTATTGTTTTGACCATTCGTATTTTAATTATGCTCTATTATGCTACCTATATTGGTATATGCTTCTTTTATATTTTTTAGCTATGTTTGATATAAGTATTGTGGTCTCTGTGTCGTTATTGTTTGATCAACTGCAATTTACATAATTTCTCTCACATGTTCAGAATAATAAGCCACAGCTCTTTAAAATAATTTTGTTTTCTGATCACTCTAACCATTTTAAGAGTTTTGATATGAAACTTTATTCCAGAGACTATAAAAATTATTTGTTGACATTAGATGGAATTTATTGGTTTCCACTACTAATTATTTTAGTTTTTTATTTTTTGAGGGCATTCAAATTCTTCACAAAGTTGGTTTAGATGCAGCAAATGTTTTTAGTTTGTGTTTGCATGATTTTTTAACTACCTCAAATCTGAATGACATCAATGCATTTTAGAGGACTGCAGTTTGAAGTCTATAGTTTTATTTTCTTTCATTCAACAGTAGAACATATCATTATATTTCCTTCTTGTTTCATTTTAGCACTCTATGCATTTTCTATTGTTTCCTTATGTCTAAGATTTTGAATTCTTTTACCATATTTAGTAATTTGCCTCTCTTCGTTCCTTTCCAATTGGATTCTTATATACTTTAATATTATTCTGCGTGCTTTTATTTTGGCTGGTACTAAATTTGTACACGGGTATGCCTCCAGAAACTCAGGAATTTCCTATATTGTTTCATTCCCTAGTAGATATATCCTCCCCTTGTATTCTCTTTTTTCTCTCCCAGTATTCTCTTTTTCCTCTTCTAGCATTCCTAGGATTTGGAGATTATTTCAATGCTATTGTTCAGTAAATATGTTACATTTCATTCAAAATTGATTATGTTGGTTATTTTTTTATTGGTGATAAATTGAATATTCTTTTAAAGTTCACCTTTCAGGTTTTGATATTTCATATCTATGGTGCTATGGTCACTAATATGTTTTCTGGCTTACTTAATTT
>PVKC010034873.1:0-13620 GCA_004027635.1 Crocidura indochinensis
ACACACACACACACACACACACACACACACACACACGCTTTACAATACTGTTGTGCATAGATTATTCCAGCACCACACCCAGCTCCAGTGAACCCATTTACTTCTACCATTTACTTCTGCCCCAGGGGCCCTCCCATGCAAGCTCAGATCTAGCCGCAAAATCTCTTGTACCAAGGGCCTTGGCAGAAAATGTTCTTTAAAATATACAACTGAGTGGTTTCTCGTTTATTCAGAGTTATGTTACCAATACCAAAATCTTATGTAATCTTATGTACCCCATACCGAATAGCACTGACTGACAGTTCATCCCACCAGCCTCTGGCAACCACTACTCTACTTTCTGTCTCTATACATTTGTCTATTCTGGACATTTCATATCAGAGGAATTATATATAATTGGTAGACTTTTGTAAATAGCTTCTTTCAAGGCTCATCGGTGTTGTCCTGGCTATGCGCTCAGAAGTCGCTCCTGGCTTGGGGGACCATATGGGACGCCGGGGGAATCGAACTGTGGTCTTTCCTCAGCTAGAGCTGGCAAGGCAGACACCTTACCTCTAATACCACCCCCCCCAGCCCTTAGCACTCTTCTTTTTCAGATTGTAGTTTTTTAGTTATATCAGCACCAGTTGTTAAAGAATAGTTTCTGTTTATACAGAGCTACTTTACATTAAATGTGAGGATTAATTTTTTTGAGTCTTACGTTGATCTTTCTATTTGTGCCCATTTTAGTCTCACCTGTGTTAATGTCTAGGCCATTGTGGAAATGTTTGAAGTCACCAAATCTGATATTTTTCCAACTTTGTTCCTTTTTCTCCATATTATTTAGACTGTTCTGGATTCCATGTATTTCTTTGTAAACTTTAGGATCAAGTTGTTCATTTTTTTGTTTTGTTTTGTTTTGTTTTGTTTTGTTTTTGGGTCACACCCAGTGACGCTCAGGGCTTACTCCTGGCTATGCGCTCAGAAGTCGCTCCTGGCTTGGGGGAACATATGGGAAAACGGGAGATCAAACCGCGGTCCATCCTAGGCTAGCGCAGGCAAGGCAGGCACCTTACCTCCAGCGCCTTCGCCCAGCCCCATGTTGTTCATTTTTTATAAAAATAGACATGTGAAAATTTTGACAGATTTCATTCAATCTGATTTGTTTGAAGTGCATCTTAACATTGGTAAAGGTTTTTTAAATACTTCAGTAATAACTATGTTAAGATAAATTATAGCTAAGCTTTATAAGTACGGATTATGTTTCTTAATTAGGATTTACTTAAAAAGAAGTTGACATATCGTTTTAATAAAATTGCTTACTTTAATAAGTCATGAGTATCAGCATTAACATATGTGTATGTTAATTCTAGTGCATAATTGTGATTTCATGTTCTAAAACCATTAGTAGTAGTATTAATGCTCAGACTTGAACTTTTTTCCTCCTATGTAAGAGAAACTCTTGCTCCCTGTTATTATTATCAGAAATTTATTTCAAATCTTCCCTCTTTAAACTTTTCCCATATAGAAGCAGTTTCAAAGTATTTCCTTTTCTGTTGTTTTTGGGCCACACCCAGCGGTGCTCAGGGGTTACTCCTGGCTGTCTGCTCAGAAATAGCTCCTGGCAGGCACAGGGGACCATATGGGACACCGGGATTCGAACCAACCACCTTTGGTCCTTGATTGGCTGCTTGTAAGGCAAACACCGCTGTGCTATCTCTCCGGGCCCAAGTATTTCCTTTTCTGAAGGCCATTTTTACCCTCAGCCTTTAGTGTCTTTATAAATACGTTGTTTGATTTTCAGTTAGCTGGCATTCTCTGTATTTTTGTAACTAGGTTAGCTTGTGGACCATTGTGGCCAGAGAATATATTTCTTTTTTTTTTAATTTTTAATTTTTTATTATAAGAACAATGATGCAAAGAAAGAGAACAAGGTAAAGTTACAGTGGAAGGACAATCAGCCATAAACAGAGTTCTCAGAAGAAATCCCCTTGCTGACGCCTAAATTTTGGACTTACAGTCAAAGAACATTAAGAAAAATAAAACAGAACCCATGTGCAATTACTTTGTCCACAAGTCCCCAGATTGTAGTACATTATAACATTTCTTAGCAGTATACAAAGCAATATAAAGCCATGAAATTTATGTGACTCCTTAAACATTGAAGGCATAATATTTTTTATATTTTCATGTACATGCATATTAGTTTAAGTGTTTTTTTTAAGATTTAGAGTCAAAGGAGCACAGTAAAAACGGTGTTAGAGTGGCAAATATTGTTTGCATAGGCCCACCAAAATATGGGGACATGGAAAGGAAAAGAGACTCTACCCCTGAAGTTTCCTGGCATAAGAACAACTCTAGGCTCCAGGCAAACTAGTTTGTTCAATTCAAGTCATTTCTGTAGTGCCAATGCAGTTTTATTTTTCATTCAGTCTCTATTGTTGGCATCAGGTTTCTGTATTAATGATCCTAGAATCTGCATATCCTACATTAAAGTCAGGCTGGTGTGGAGCATCCTCTTGTTTCACCTTACAATTAAAGGGCAATGCAGAAAACCCTGTTCAGTAAGCAGGTCATTGTTGTTTTATTTAAGTCTTCTCAGTGTTAAGGGAAGTCTATTTTGAGTAGGTCAATGTCAGAGCAGCGGTAGGGTCTTTCCTGGTAGAGGATTGCTTCCAGGTGATGTTATAGACAACCTTGGATATTTCGTAGATGGCTTCCCTAGATCGGGATGAATAGAGAATGCCCATTCTTCTGAGGCCCATGCTAGGTCATTATGCAGTGTTCAGGTGTAAGGTCCCATTGCATGACAAGATTTGTGTGTTCCCATCTATATTAGATAAGAACTTATTTGTCTGTATAGTATTTTCCCATTTTAATGTGCCTATGCAAACAAGAAATAAAGCCACGTGGCATTATCGATGCATATGGGGGTGTAAGAACACGTTCAACAATACCCGTGACTTCAGAGAATATATTTTCAATGGCTTACACAAACAGTAGTAAATAATAAGTCATTACCAACAATAGTATAGCAGTTGCTAATAACCTATAATTAATTAGAGTTAAATTTTCTAGGTAATTGTATAGATTGGAATAAGACTAAGATATTGTTTAATTTATTTTTTTATATCTTTAAGAACCACATGTTTGTGGTTGGATTTCAGTTATAAAAAAAGCACCCTCCCCCCAGCTTTTCACCAATGCAACATTTCCACCACCAATGTCCTCCATCTTCTTCCTCCCCCACCCCTTGCCTGCATTCAAGACAGGCATTCTATTTCTCTCACTCACTACTATCATCATGGTAGTTGTCAGTGGAGTCATTTCTCCAGCTGAACTCACCACTCTTTGTGACAAACTTCATATCATGGGATGGACCTTCCAGCCCTCATCTCTATTATCTCTGTGTATTATTATAATAATTTTTTTTCTTAAAAACCATAGATGAGAGAGACTATTCTGTGTCTATCACTCTCCTTCTCCTTCTGACTTACTTCACTTAGCATAATAGGTTTTTTTTGTTTGTTTGTTTTGTTTTGTTTTGTTTTTTGGGTCACACCTGGCAGTACTCAGGGGTTACTCCTGGCTCCATGCTCAGAAATTGCTCCCAGCAGGCACGGGGGACCATATGGGGCACCGGGATTCAAACTGTTGATCTTTTGCATGAAAGGCAAACGCCTTACCTCCATACTATCTCCCGGGCCCCAGCATAATAGTTTTTATGTCCATCCATATATAGAAAAATTTCATGATCTCATCTCGTGCATTGTATATATGTACCACAGTTTCTTTAATCACTCATCTATTGTCAGGCATCTGGGTTGTTTCCAGATTCTGGCTATTGTAAATAGCACTGCAATGAATATAGGCATGCAGAAGGCATTTTTGTATTGTTTTATTGTGTTCCTAGGGTATATCCCTAGGAGTGGTATTGCTGGATCATATGGGAGCTCAATTTCCAGTTTTTTGAGGAGCCTCCATATTGATTTCCATAAAAGCTAAGCAAGATGGCATTTTCACCAGCAGTGAATGAGAGTTCCTTTCTCCTCACATCCCTGCCAGCACTGATTGTTCTTATTCTTTGTAATGTGTGCCAGTTTCTGTGATGTGTGATAATACCTCATTGTTGTTTTGATTTGTATCTCCCTGATGATTAATGATGTGGAACATTTTTCATGTGTCTTTTGGCAATTTGCATTTCTTCTTTGAGGAATTGTCTGTTCATTTCTTTTCCCCATTTTTTGATGAAAGATTCTGTTTAATATTAGACTTAATTTTTATTTAACTTTAGATATTTAGAGGACAGAGGTACAATATCCAATTCAAAGTTTACCATTAAAAGCATAAAAACATGGAAATTCTAACCTTCTAAGAAGAAAGATTAATTGGGGGAGTGTATCTTGCATGAAACATAGAAATCTCCAAGCATGAAGCTTTGAGAAAGCAAGAAAAATGGATAAACCAAGTTCCATTATACAAAACTAAAATAAATGCAAAAGATTGAATTTTTCGAAGAGTATTAATTGAGTATTTTAGAAATCAATTAACTGTCTTTTGTTAGACACATAAAAACAAAGATAAGGACCCAGAATGATCACAATATTAAAAGGACAAAGAATGAAATATCATATAAAGGCTGAATTTATAGTACTGGGTTGTTTTGCATGCAGCCAACCCCAATTTTACCTTTGCAGAGCAAAAGAGAAAACTCTAGAGCACTGAATGAAATATATAAATGTTACCCAAAAGATAGGTGCTGAAATCATATAAATACATGCTAAAATAGAATCTAAGGTATATAATTTTTAGGGGTGTGGCCAAAAATAATGAGAACCTATTAAAGAGAAAAAATTAGTTTGGAGAAACTCCTTCATATGGCTTGATATAAGGATGTGACAATTTGAATGGTGGAGTATTGGCAAAGGTACAGAGATACGGAGCAGTGGAAGAGAATAGAAAGAAACAATGGCACAGATAGAAGTATGTTATATAACAAAGATGGCACTGTACATAGTGGGACAGAGGGATTTCTCAGTAAATGATGCTGGGTTAATTTTGATTAGATTAAGGGAAAAGTGAAATTAGAATCCATTTCATGAAAACTCAGAATTTTCCTAGATTGAAGTAAAGCAAAAGTCAAAACACAGTATAACAGACCTAAGTAGTACAATGACCAGGGGTTTCAAACTCAATTTACCTGGAGGCTGGCTAACTTGGGTTGGATGCCCAGCATATCATAAGGTTCCCCAAAGCCTGCCAGAAATGTTCCCTAAGCATAAAGCCAGGAATTAACCCTGAGCACCACTGGGCATGATACCACTCTCCCCCAAACAAAAAACCCAATAAAATTTTTATGAATCAATAGGAAAACCCCCCAGTAGAAAAATGAGTGGGGGGGTGGGGGGGTGGAGAGATAGCACACCAGTAGGGCATTTTCCTTGCACGTAGCTGATCCAGGACAGATGGTAGTTTGAATCCTGAAATCCCAAATTGTCCCCCATGTCTGCCAGGAGCAATTTCTGAGTACAGGGCAAGAAATAACCTTAGAATGTCGCCGGATGTGACCCTAAAACCAAAAAAAGAAAAAGGAAAAAAATGAGCAGTGACAGAATAAAATATCCTCATCATTATTAGTGCCAGGTAAATGTAGATCAAAATTACAATGAGGGGCCCGGGAGATAGCATGGAGGTAAGGCGTTTGCCTTTCATGCAAAAGGTCATCGGTTCGAATCCCGGTGCCCCATATGGTCCCCCGTGCCTGTCAGGAGCAATTTCTGAGCATGGAGCCAGAAATAAACCTGAGCACTGCCGGGTGTGACCCAAAAAACAAAACAAACAAACAAAAAAAAATTACAATGAGATTTATACTCTCTTAATGACTTATTGATGGAAGAGCTATGCCTTCTCAGGGACTTGTCTTTCTGTTTGTAGAAATATAAAAATCACTATCCCTCACATAAATGCTAAGTGTTATCATGAAATTGAAAATTCACATATCCTGTGACCCACAGAGTCACCCCACACCCCAGGCATATGCTCTGCTGCCTCCACATGTACCTCAGGAGATGTTTGCAATCTGGCCAACTGTTCATAATAGCAGTGAGCTTCAAATAACCAAGATTCACGATGAGCAGCTGAAAAATGAGGTATAGTGTAAATGAAAAATGAAATAGCAAATAACAGATAAAATCCATATATTTCAGCTGTATTTCATCAAGGACAAGTCTTGGAAGTATATTACTGAATAGCAGCAGTTTCCTAGGAAGCTGCTTCAGTAAGATTTCTTTTTTATACTCAGAGGTGAAATTTGCTAGTATTTTCTCTAGATGTACATACATACAGAAATACACAAATATATATGTAAGCTTTATTTTCATTAAGAGAATTAGAATGATTTAGAATTAGATGTGATTTTGTGTTAAAGCTCTCGCCTTGTATATGTGAGACCCGGGTTTGACCTCTGGAAACACAAAAATAAGTAAATTTATGGTGCTGGAGCAAGAGTACAGCAGGTAGGGTGTTTGCCTAGCACATAGCAGACCTGCTATGATCCCATATAGTCCCCAGATCCCTGCCAAGAGTGATCCTTTGATTGCAGAGGCAAGAGTAATCCTTGAGCTAAACTTAATCAACTGTGCCTCCCTGCAAAAGAAGAAAAATGCATAACATGAAGGGAATGAATGATATGGGGAGGTGGGAGTGGAAGCAGGAAGCATATAGGTTGGTGCAGGTCACTTGTTAAAGGTGGTATTAAATTGGGCAGTGAGTTTTCCCTAATACACTTTATAACAGGTTATAAGTGACATTTGATATATGTCAGACAGTCAAGTTAGAAAAGTTAAAAAAGTTAGATCTTTTAAGAATGTCACCAAATTCATATGCAGAACTGCCTATCTATAGTTTGTTGTTGTTGTTTTGTCTTTGGGCCACACCCCGTGACACTAAAAGTTACTCCTGGCTCTGATCTCAGGAATCACTCCTGGCAGGTTCGGGGGACCAAATGGGATGCTGGGAATTATTACATTAAGAACATCAGTAAGACAAAAAGAACTCCATTATAGTTTTTCTACTTTCCTGATTTAATTTTTTTAATAAGGCAGGTAACTTTCATCAGAAAACAGGAACCTTAATATTAGAGAATTTATTTTAAATTACAAATTCCTTTTCATGAGAATGTCAGTATTCAGAAATACCAGAACTCACCAATGTTGAAAGAAAAAGCCTTAAAATCTAAAAGGACGGGCAGTCATTTGCTAAGATTAGGTTACTGTTGTTTATTCTAAGGTCACATCGTTTTGTTTTGATTCCCTGTTGAGTTTTGTGATGCGGATCCATAATGATTTGACAATAAATGCTTTAGTATTAAAAGCCAAGATTCATGGGTTATAGTATTGGTTACTTCTGTATAAAAGCTGGAGAGTCAATGAAACTTTTACAATAACAGATGAGGGATCTGAATTGCATTTGCCACCACGGGTTGCTGAAATGGGTCGTTCCAATAGTTGAGCTTTCCCAACCTACTTTTCCATCCCTGGCCTCCTCATGGTCCCCAGCACCACCCCAAACACACTGGATGTGACTAAGACAGACAGACAGACAGTAAGACATGTATAAATTTGGCTAACGATTTCTAGGGTGAGGTAAGGACTTATTTTCAGTTTTGTTTTTTCACTTTTTTGTTTTTGGCCTTACTCATCAGTGCTCAAGTTTTACTCCTGGCTCTGCACACAGAGATGACACCTGGTGGGCTCTGGGGACCATATGGGATGCCTGGATTAAACCCTGGTCAGTGACTACATACATGGCAAGCACCTGACTACCCACTGTCCTTATTACTCTCGCCCTTGGATTTCTTTTTATTATTGTAAACACTTGAAAGAGCACCTATTGTTTCTTTTTGTCAAAGCTCCCTAGGACACATTTGACAATAGAGACTGCTTAATTAATGTTTCCCAGCTTTGCCCCTGAGTGAGTGTGAACTTTTCTTAGTAGGTTCAAGTCACTCAAACAAGCATGGAGGAGGAGGAGCCAAAGCACAGAAGGAAGGAGAGGATGGAGCTTCGTGCAGCAAACGGTATAACCCGAGTATGGTGACAGCTGAACTGCAGCGGCTGGCCGAGAAGCAGGCAGCGAGGCAGTACTCCCCTTCCACGCACATCAGCCTCCTCACCCAGCAGGTACAGGCAGTGGGACAGGCATTCCCAAGGCTTCTGGAGGGTGAGAGAGATCCCGTCCTTCCCTCTCGCTCTTTTAATTCTCATATAGTGGCAGGGCCTAGGCATGGTGGTTGCTCCCAATCAAAGAACAAGTGTTCCTCTTCACCTTAAAAAGAAAACATGTTTCTTTACAGATTTGGTGAAATATTACTGGCTCAGAAGAGCTTATTTCATGAGTAAAAGCAACTTGAATGTTCTCAGCTGTAAACATTTTTAAAATAGAAGCTAGGGGCTGGAGAGATAGCACAGTGGTTAAGCATTTGCCTGGCACGAAGCTGATCCATGACAGATGGTGGTTTGAATCCCAACATCTTATTTGGTCTACCATGCCTGCCAGGAGCAATTTCTGAGCATAGAGCTAGGAGTAACCCCTGAGCATTGCCTGGTGTGACCACCCCCCTCCCCCCCGCCTCAAATAACCAAAAATAAATAAATAAATAAATAAATAAATAAATAAATAGAATCTATACGAATGATTTCCCCAACCTTTGGTAAAGATTCCTGTAAATTTTAAGCTTAGAAATCTCTTTTTTGGGGCCGGAGAGACAGCACGGAGATAAGGTGTTTGCCTTGCATGCAGAAGGATGGTGGTTCAAATCCCGGCATCCCATATGGTTCCCTGAGCCTGCTAGGAGCGATTTCTGAGCATAGAGCCAGGAGTAGTCCCTGAGTGTTGCTGGATGTGAACCAAAAACCAAAAACCAAAAAAAAAAAAAAAAAAAAATCTCTTTTTGCCAGATGGGACCAGACTGATGGTACAATTGGTAAGGCACTTGCCTTGCAAACACCAGTCTCAAGTTTGATCCTCAGCATACCCTATGTTTCCCTGAACTCTGTCAGGAGTGATTCCAGATTGCATAGCCAGGAGTAACCCCTGAGCACTGCTGGGTATTTCCCTAAAACAAACAAACAAACAAAAAACTTTTTACCAGAGTTTCTTTCTTATTTTTTTTTCTTTTGGTTTTTGGGTCACACTCACCACTCACCGGCACTCAGGGGTATTTGAACACAGGGGATCATATGGGATGCTGGGATTTGAACCACGATCCTTCCTGGGTTGGACATATGCTATCTCTCTGGCCCCCTTTACTAGAGTTTCATGATTTTAGCTTTTGCTTTTATTTATTTTTATTCATTCACTTATTCATTTATTTATTTTCATTCTATTGCTCTTACTATCATGATGTCAGGATATTTTATGGGTCCTGATTAATGAAGTCTTTCCAAATCATCTTTTACCTCATTTTACAGATGAGAAAACACAGCTTAAAGAAATTATGAAATCAAGGTAGAGCAATAGCACAGCAGGTAGGGTGTTAGTTTTGCATTCAGCTAACCAGGAATAATGCCTAAGCACTGCTGAATGTGTCCCCAAACTCCCCACCACCCCCCAAAAAAAAGAAAAATCAAAGTCAATCTCACTCAGACTTTGATATCTATCTATCTGGATACACACACGCTTAGAACACAGTAAAGTTAGATTAGTTTTCAAGAATCTGGAACACTTTGTCCTCCTTGCTAATTAATGACCCCCATAGTGTTAAAGCTGGAAAAGGAAAAAGAGAAGCCATGTCTTCTCCTTTTCCTTAATCATATAATGATGTATCCCCCTGTACGGTACAGATATAATTTAACCCCACCCATTTAATTCTGTTGTATCAGTTTCCTTAGTTGGGGTCAGCTCTATAATGATAATCAAGTCTAGGAAAAGGAAGCTGGCACTTTTTGAAGCACAGATCCAGCAGGTACCACACTGCTCCCTGGTGGTACTGACTTCCTAGGACTCAGCTTAAAGGTAAACCACGGCTGTGTTCATCCCTTCCCCACCCTGTCCCAGTGTATGAAGTCGCCACTGACTTTCCTTTCCAAATCCCTTGCAGTTTGAAGGAAGTAGTTGCAAAGGCCTAGGGAACAAAGCAAGCAGAGACTCACAGAGACATTGTTGAACTGGGAATTGATCTTTTTGGTGATGGGAGGACTGGAAGAGGAACTGTGGGAGAATGGGGAGGAATTCCAGAATGGGAAGTGGTCCTGAAAGGGAGATGACCCATGATCGGTTGCAGTTATGATTGGGGTCTCTGACTAGAGAGCACTTTCCAGAGCTTCTAGGAACACTAAGAGGTGAAGCAGATGCTTTTGCAAAGATGTCGCCATTGTGAGAGGTCACATACTTTGAACTTCTCTTTTGGGAGATGACTGAGCTTGCAAAATGGTGCGAATCTTGAGCCTGTGGGAAGCCACAGAGAGTGTCTCCGTTATAATTAGAAAGTCGTGCCCTTCAGCTGCTGCTCAGCATCTGAGAAGCATTAGGAATCTGGACTTACCATTAGATGTCAGCCTTGACTTTCTGTCCTGGTAACAGGGTCTTGAGCACTTGTTTGGGGTGGGCTGGGAGAATGTGGGAGAATGCAGTAGATAAGGCAGAGGAGTGGAACCAACTGTCTTAGCCATCCAGCCTGCCCTCCTGCCAATCAACTAGCTCTGTGGGATCTTGGACAAGATCCTTGGCCTCTCTCAGTCTTGAAACACAACAGGGCATGGAGATAGCATGAACAAAACCTCCTTTGTAAAGTCCAAGTGCCATATACTTGGAAAATATTATTATTTCAACCATCAGGGGTTTCGATAACAAGTGCCTTCTAATTTGATTTGTCAAAGTAATTTCTTGGATAAAATATAGTGTTACAAAAGCAAACTTTGAATTTGGGCCAGCTCAGTGTTTTGTTATTTATCCCCTTCCCCTCAGAGAAAAGAATTCATTAATATGTGGAATTTGAGAACTCTGTCTTTTGTCCTTTCCCTGGTGAATAATGTTAGAATGACCCCAATATCGCTTATTACTGCTTCCCTTTTTTTTTTTTAATTGGGGCCACACTTGGTGGTACTCAGAGCTTTCTCCTGGCTCTGTGCTAAGAGGTGGGACTTGGGAGACTATATGCAGTGTAAAGGTCAGCTGTGTGCAAAGCAAGAGCCCTAACCCCTGTACTGTTACTTGCCCTTTCCTTTTTCCCTGGCTATATTTATCTTTTTATCTCTGGCCCTTTGGATGCAAGGGACCCAGTGTGGCAGGCGTGCAGGCACAGAGCCTGAGCTTTTCTGGTCTCAGAGCTAAGAGGTGAATCTCACCATTCTGGAAAACAGCTCAGTGACTACTGGCATCACAAACTCTTTTCATTCCTTTTACCTGTGGTACTCTTTTATTTTCATTTCCTATTCAGCATATGTGATTTCTTTTTTTATCCTTTATGGTAGTCTTCACAGATATTTTTTTTCCTTCTCCTGGAGAAATCTGGAATTATTTATTCCACTTATCGTTGACTTATTTTCTTGTTAGTTGTTTCATTGTTGTATTTTGTCTTAACTGATTTCCTTCTTTCTGTTCCCCTTAGTTTTTTACTTTTGGTTTTCCCAGTATTTTTTAACTGAGAACTTGACTTTTCCTCTCATTCTTATTTTTCAGTATATTCAAAGCTTTGACTTCTCCTCTGGGTATTGCTGTAATTATACCCCATAAATTCGGGCATATCTTTACATTGCTTTTCTGAGCATAGTGTGCGAGACATCCAACTAAATAAGGAAAGTTGACTTTAAATAACTTAAACGCTGTTTTGGAAAATGCACCTAAAAGTTGAAATTCTTGGTTATTTATGAAAAAAGACCATTTTATTTTGCCTATAATTCCAGTTATAATTAGCTCACAAAGTCATTTAGTGGCATTGTCCATAAAACTTTTTATCTAGTTGTGGATTTTCAATTTTTTATTTTTTTGGTTTTTTGGGCCACACCCGTTTGATGCTCAGGGGTTACTCCTAGCTTAGCACTGAAAATCGCCCCTGGCTTGGGGGGACCATAGCACTTGCAAGACAGACACCTTACCTCTAGCGCCACCACACCGGCCCCCAGTTGTGGATTTTCTTTTATTATTATTTATTTATCCAAAATCATTTTTTATAAATGTCGAATAGTATATCACTCTTGGTGCTTTGGCATGGTCAGTCCTGGGGGTAATCTAAGACCTAGGTGTCAGCATGAAATAATTCATGAACTGCTAAGAGTGAACACGTGATAGTGATAGTTTGGGACATAGTGGGGACAGATTTCTTAGCAAAACCATCCAAAGGGCTGCCTAACCCTGAGTATGGGTGGGAGTGGAAGGAAGAACAAAGCAGCCTTCTTGGAAGAGGAGTCACCAAAATTGAGTGTGTGTTAATTTGCTTTGGGTCACACCCAGTCATGCTCCCACTCCTGGCTCTGCACTCAGGAATCACTCTTTGTAGTGCTTGTGGGACCATATGGCATATGAGGGACTGAACCAGGGTTGATCACATGCAAAGCAAGCACCTTAATCACTATACTGTCACTTTGGCCCCCCAAATTGAGTCTTAAAAGTAAGCTGGTGAACTGGCGGAAGATGCAGACTGACTCTAGACTGCAATGTCACCTGTGCCTCTGTAGGGAGCAGTAAGCTTGCCTTTATGGGGAACTTGAGGTGGGGTGAGAACGGGAGACCAGGGAGCTTCAGAATGGAAGGAGGCCATGTGTCAAGGCTGATGAAGGAGCCTGACCTTCCTCTAGTAGGAACAGAAAGCAACTCCGAGGTTAGGCTCAGCAGGACCATGCAGCATTCGAAAGGGGGCTAGATGGAAGCATGAGGTGCCATTACGTTCTCTTTCTCCTCCTCATGGGATAATATGCTGATGAACACAAGCACCAGGTGGGGCAGGGATGTGACTTGGGTGATTGGTGCCTGGCATGTAAGAAGACTTACTTGGTTCTATCCCTGGCACCACAACAGCAATAGCAGTGAAAAAACAAAGTACTTTGATAAAATTTGGTGATCAAGCATTGAGTTCCCCAGATTTCAACCAGAGGCTAAATTCTTTTTTGTTTTGTTTTTTTGTTTTTTTTTTTTGGATCACACCCAGCAGTGCTCAGGGGCTACTCCTGGCTCTATGCTCAGAAATCGCCCTCAGCAGGCTCAGGGGAACCAGTGGGATATTGGGATTCGAACCACCATCCTTCTGCATGAAAGGCAAATGCCTTACATCCACGCTATCTCTCCGGCCTGAGGCTAGATTCTTTTTTTTTTTTTTTTTTTTTTTTTTTTTTGGTTTTTGGGCCACACCTGGTGACGCTCAGGGGTTACTCCTGGTTATGCGCTCAGAAGTCGCTCCTGGCTTTGGGGACCATATGGGAACCGGGGAAACCCGGGGGATTGAACCGCGGTCCATCCTAGGCTAGCGCAGGCAAGGCAGGCACCTTACCTCCAGCGCCACCGCCCGACACCCCGAGGCTAGATTCTTAAGGCTGCATATGGCTAAAAAAAATATCAACTGACTTTAGAATTACTCTTACTGCTCCTGCTTTGATTCGAATTTGTTCATAGCCCCAGAATAGCTCAGATTAGTCCAGAATATTTGAC
>PVKC010034874.1:0-13623 GCA_004027635.1 Crocidura indochinensis
TACAAAGCTTTAAATAAAAAAATATAGATTTTTCTCTTGGATTGACCCTCTGACGCATATTTCAATGTATTTGTATAGCCATAGAATGATTTGTAACTAAGAGGTCAGTTACCATGTTGTCTTCTTTGTTTTAGAGGAAGAAGAAATTCTTTACATTTTCAATACCTCAAGTGCAGGGAAGTTTGACAATTTTTATCAAGTCCAACTTTCAAATCCCTTTGTGCCCATTTAAAATCACCACTGTCAGTTGTTTATTTCCACAATGCCCTGAAATACAGGTGTTAACTCATATAAAGCTATTTACAACTTATAAGGTCATCATGGAGAGAATCGAAGAGAAAAAAAATGACCTACTGGGAAATATTTCTTCAAAAATAAACTCTATTATACCTTCAGGTCACTACCATGAAATTAACCTTTTACCAAAGATAGATTTTTATGGGTGACATATTTTTGCTACGTTTATAGCTTTGTTTTGAAATTTCCTGAAAGTTTCAGATTTTAGAAGTTGAATTGTACAATTATTTCATATAGGTAGCCTCTCAATGTCAAGAATGGATCAGATGAATTTAAGACGTAAGCCTGAATCACTTCATGTGGAATAAATGATGATTCCATAAAGACAAAAGTGGATGGGAAAGTTAAAAATGTAATCATGGTGCCGGAGAGATAGCATGGAGGTAAGGCATTTGCCTTCCATGCAGAAGGACCATGGTTCAAATCCTGGCATCCTATATGGTCCCCCGAGCCTGCCAGGAGAGATTTCTGAGCGTGGAGCCAGGAGGAACCCCTGAGTGCTGCCTGGTATGACCCCACCAAAAAATGAAATCAAACCAAATAATCATTTGGGAACACAAATACATAATTGTTGGCCAATTCTCAATATCAGCTAATGCAACTTCAAATGACATCATCACTGGGGCTATGACTCTGATGTCTTTAGAGTTTTAAAATAACAGTACTTGGTTTGTCCAATAATAATCTTTATTATATTATTATATATATTATTATATTATATTATATCTTATCTATATTAATTATAGAGTCTTGATGGTTGTGGGTGATGGTGAGATGGAGGGAGCCTTTCTCTGCTGGCCTGGGACATGAGCCTGTAACCCCCTCTTGCTGGCCAGTCTGCGTGTTCAGGGTGGCAGAAAAGATCCACAGGCAGTCAGATTTCAGGAGATATCAGATTTATTACTATTAGACCCCAGTCACCTCGTCTAACCTATTTAGCATGCTCTCACAGCTGCCCTGCCATTTCAACCTGCTTCTGCCATCTCTCCTGCTGCTTCTCCCTGAATTTCTCCCTGAATCCCCCTCTGAATTGCCCTTACACCCCTGAGGCAATCTTTTTTTATTACCTTCCAAAGATCCCTTCCAGAAATGGGCTGGTCTTACCATCAGGTAAGGTTACACAAGGAAGATGGGGGATGGGGTGACAGTTGTGATCTTTCTACCTGTGAACTATATTAATTTACAATTTCAGCTAGCATTTTCTTTACAAAAATGGCACACTCAGTTATTAAACAATGAAAATTATTAAGACAAATGAGAAGTATTTACTTGAAAGTCTTCGTCTGATGTTTATAAAAATTAGAATCCATTTGATTTCACAAGTAAGAAGCAAAAAACTTCAAATAACATTGAAGGCTGGCATCAACTGCCTGTAAAACGTATATAATACAAACACATCTTTTACTCCACATTGACCTTAATTATAGTCAGATTGATGTTTTCAAATTAAATTTATTCTAATAGTCTCAGCAATTATTTTGCACAAACATAATAGATACAGATAAGTTACAGATCCTGAATTTTCAGTATTAAAGGACTTTGAATTGAATGTTTAGAGTTCTTTCAGGTCACAGAGCCTATTTGACTTTTTTCTCAGGATTTAAAATTATTTCTCTATCACTTGTTTTTGAGGATTAGTTTGTAAGAGTTTTAGCCCCTTCCCTCCAAAAAACCCTGTGATGTGGAAACCTTCAAAAGGGATCTCATAGCAAACTTTGTAAATTTCATTGCTCTCTGAGCAATGTGCTTAATTTCTCTGCTGACTTTCGAACTCAGTTTTTACACCTATAGCAATATGGTCTCTAACATTCCAATCTAGTCAAAACCTCAGTAATAGCTAAATAATAATATCAACATTTCCTAAACCATTACAGAGAGAAAAGTGATTTACTTACAAAAATAAACATTATGCCTTGAAATGTAAAAGTATGAGTGCCAAAGCCATAGCACAGATGGTAGGGCATTTGCCTTGCATGCTGCAGATTCAAGTTTGATCCCCAGCCTATGATGGCCCACTCACACCTTCTTCCCCACCCCTCCCAAGCCACAAGCTACCAAGGAGTTATCTCTTCTTTTTTATTAATCTCTTTATTTAAACACTTTGATTACAAATAAGATTTTAGTTGGGTTTCAGTCATGTAAATAACACCCCCCTTCACCAGTGCAACATTCCCATCAGCAATGTCCCAAATCCCCCTCTTCCCCACTCCATCCTGCACCTGTACTCTAGACAAGCTTTCTACTTCCCTCATTCTTCACTTTGTTATGCTAGTTCTCAATGTAGTTATTTATCTTACTGCACTATCTCTTTGTGGTGATTTTTATGTCATGAGCTGGACCTTCCAGCCCTCCTCTTTTTTGTCTCTGAGAATTATTGGAAAAATGTCTTTTATTTTTCTTAAAACCCATAGATGAGTGAGACTAATCTGCATCTGTCTTTCTCCATATTCTCCAAATTGCTTTCCATAAAGGTTGGACTAGACAGCATTCCCACCAGCAGTGGCCTGGCTGCTGGTATTAAAATGGTAAAAAAAAAAAAAAAAGATTGTATATTTAGCATACAGTAATAGGTTTTAGCTAAGCATGCATGGCTTAATGCTTTACACTATAACTTCAGAAATGTGTGTCATTTGTTCTTCAAGATTTCCTTGAAATAGCTTTTGAAGCTTAAAGTACATTTAGATTTTTCTTATAACAAAAATAAATAATAAATAAATCCGACTAGAGGCAAAACATTTTGCAAC
The DNA here is from genome assembly GCA_004027635.1 of Crocidura indochinensis. Taxonomy (NCBI): domain Eukaryota; kingdom Metazoa; phylum Chordata; class Mammalia; order Eulipotyphla; family Soricidae; genus Crocidura; species Crocidura indochinensis. The sequence goes on from PVKC010034874.1 coordinate 3,042, forward strand.
ACATAAAAACCTATGAAAACCCTTCCAGTCATGTAGATTTAAAGATAACCCCAGCTATCAGATCAGAAAATAAAGAATATAAACAAAATATAACATAAATGAACAAATTAAAAATGAATGCAAAGTATGGCTAGCAGTGTAACTGATGGTGTCTCATCCTGTTTCTAATAACCTTATAAAGCAATTCCTTTAATAGAGATTTGCCCAGAGCCTGATGAAGTAGTCTTTACTTATGGGATAATTTTTCTCTAAAGCCAAAACTTGCTAACCTGATGTGGAAGATAATGACTTTGCCCAAAGGTCATCAAATGTGTGGGAGAAGTAGGTAGAACTCACCCAAATTTTTCCTTTAAATAGTTTTTAATAATAATAATGTTTTCTCTTATTTCTGATGTACCACATTCCAACGAGGTGAGAAACTTCTGATGAAAACTTCTAATATACCACATTCAAATGAGATGGGCAAATTTATCCAGGTAAGAGAGTCCTAGTTCCCTCGAATTATGTTAGTTCCTAGAGTCCCCTTTGCTCAGGTCTTCAGAAATGTCTATTAACCTGTTTTGTTTTGTTTTGTGTGTGTGTTTTACAATACTACTAATAATGGTATCACATAGACATAATTCCAATGCCACATACATCATAAGATGTAGCATTGGTGTCCCTCCCCCAAGAAATACAGCTTCCCTCTGAACCCCTCTTTTGTCCCCCCATTCAATTGTGTGTTAAATTAGATCCTCTAAACATAATAATTTTTACTGCGAAACTCACTCACCAGGTTTCAACCTTTCAATGTTCACATGGAATAATGAAGCATATTTTCAGATTATAATTTTACTTTCAAAAGAGTCTTTTTTTCAGGGTTATAATGCTTTTCTCCTAATTTGTGTAGCCATAGACAAAATAAATAAATAAATAAATAAATACAACACAGACAGGACCTGGCTACTCAATTCCTAAACTGCAGGTCAAAGTTTATACAACTGCTTCCACTTCAAGATCCTTTCAATAGCTCAGTGTTCAATTGAGAAGAGCTCAGATTTGGGGGAGAGGGGAAGTGGGGTGGCGTTCACTAAGGGGATTCCATAATCATATATAAGATACAAAATATATATTTATGTAACAGATATATATACACATATATATATGTACAGTGGTATATATAGACACAAAGGTGACTCCAAAAATTGAATCAACTTAACCAGAATCTGATTTTCAGGTGTTAGAGGAAATGATCAGGTGTTAGAGGGAGCAATCCTTAGAGTAAATAGAGCCCTTGAAGCTACATGGATTAATCTCTATAGTAAAACTGTCTTCCCATCTGCTTACTACATTATGACTGTGAATGTCCAATTCATCTATGAAATCAATGCATCTAGAAAAGAATGCTTAGCTTTACTAAGCAATAAATAGCGCAAAAATTGAAATATCTCAGACTCATTCTAAAGAACCATCTTGTTTGCAGAGTAAGAAGTTACATAGGAAATGAGCTAGAAAAAATATTTTTGAAGGTCAGTTTGCAGACTGGTAGGTTTCAGGGAAATCAATTAACTCCCTTGTGGACTTTTTCTTTTATGACTATCCCAAATGTATTTAAAAATATAAAATATCATTTCTTAATTTGAAGAAATATTATTTACAATATCAATAGACCAAACCCAGAGGAGCTTATAAAGTTTTATTATTTATTAATTTATTTATTTATGGCTTTGGGACAACACCCAGAAGTACTCAGGAAATACCCTTGATGGTACTCTGGGCACCATATATGGTGCAAGGAATGGAACTGGGACCAAACCTGCAAAGCAGGTTAAAACAACTTGGTTTGATTAAAGCAACTGCTTTAACTCCCAAACTATCTGACTCCAACTTTGGTAATTTTAATTGAATCCAGCTTTTAATTTCTGTAGTATTGGTCTCTCTCTTTATGTATGTGTGTGTATATGTGTGTGTGTGTGTTTCAAAACATTTAGAGAAGCCTTTGTTTGCCTTAAAGTCAGCTTCTAGCTCTTCTTGTGTGACATTTATATTAATCTGCTGATAAATATCTCTAGGATACCACCAAATAAATGAGCATTTCCCATATTATACCAAGTAAACCAGACATATAAACTGGTGTCTGGAATTCATAGGCCTAGGCTGTCTTTGTTAGGTTATTTAAAGGAGATATTTGCTCTCTTATCTCCCTAATATTTTGCCTTCCTATATTGTAATCCAATTTAATTCCTATAAATTCTAATGACTTTATAACAGTTTTATGTTTAAGAGAATCATCAATTATGTATAATGCAAATAGCCCATGAGAAAAATAATTATTTGTCAACTTATAAAAGAATCATAGAAAAATGCTAACAGAAACTTAGAAACTTGGAATAGAAGAGGTATACATATGATAAGGAGGATTTGGGGAAAAAGGAAATAAAGGGTGAATTATTTTTTAAAGTGAAGACAGAAGAGGGCAATCTATAGTATTAGAGAGCTCAAAATTCTCTAGTCCTTCTCCCAGGAAGCCAATTTCCCTATTCAAGCATTTTTTGCTTTTTTATTTATAAAGCAAGCATAACAATATATACCTCACAGGAAGCTTTTTAAAATTCAGGAAAGCTTTTCAAATGCCTTACAGGAAAGTTTTGGAAATTCAAGACATGGCATTAGAGTGATAATTAGGAGGGAAAGCCTTGTATGTCATTGATCCTGGCTCTCCTCTCTGGCATTGCATATGTTAACTTCAAGGGCTGTCAATGGACATGACTGAGCACAAAGTCAGAAATAGTCCCTGTACCTGTACTAGCTGAATAGCCTCCTACTACCTGTAGGCAGTGCTATCTTAGGTATTATTGGTTGCCTCCCTGGGCAAATTACTGTGCCTTGCTTATATGAGACACAACTTCTAAGCTTCTATCTAGAAAATTACAAACTACTCAAGTGCGTTATAATAAGTTGACCTTTTAATCAAAAGGGATCATTAATGGATATCAAGTGAATCATGTATAAACTTAAATATAATAATAACTTGTTTATTAGCTATCAATAATTGAAGCTTATACTCATTAAGTGTGCTAACCACTAAATATCTTAATTAAATATTTTAGAGCTAAAAAGAATAGAAAACTATTCAAAAATAGAACCTATAATCAAATAGTAACTGAAGAAAAGATGAGGAAAATTTTTAAATATTTGACTTTTTTTTATCTCAAACTGTATGTACCCACCCTCTGAGCTCCTACTGCAGCTCCAATTACTTGGAGTTCCCAAAGAAATGCCTATGTCTCCCTCAGCCACAAGGTGTCAGACTAACCTCAATCAAACTCTCTTCCTGGGCCTCTTGGTATTCATTCTGACTCTGAGAGGGCAATGTCATAAAAAAACAATTGATTCATTTGAGTTCTGTCACTTCAAAAGAGCCTGTGCTGAGAGGACTTCCCAGTTTCAAGAAAAGTTTCTTTTATTCCCACTTTCCCACAACCTGGGTTCTCCTGTTAAGGTGCATTAAATTTGGGGTACTTCCTCTACAAATTGTAAACCACGACTATGTAGAGAAAACTTGGTCCTAGCACCTAGCTCATGACAGGTCTGGCTTTGCAGCTTTGTAGTGGCTTTGTTCTGTTTGGATCACACTTCTGGCTCTATATCCTGGCACTGCGCAGGAGACATCAGTGGCTCTGGGTATCAAAGTAGGTTGGCCACATGCAAGGCAAGAGTCTCACCCCATATGCAAATCATACCTTTGAGGTTAAACTTGAATACTCACATGCATTCTGCACTCTTTTATGCCAACATCACTTTATTAATTTAAAAGGCCTACATTAGGTATGCTCTCACAGGAGAGGGAACAGGAAAAGGGCAGATTTCCTTCCTTTGTGGGCAGGGAAATAAACACTTTAAATCAGTCCTTGGTAGAGTAACCTTAGAAGTCACGGCCAGTCTGCCTCTGAAACAATTACAAGTAAGTGGGATGGGAATGTCTTGATGATTTGGATGGTTTCAGACAGTGTTCTACAGCCACTGGTCAGCAAACCAATTCCAATTCATGGATGTAGAAAGACCAAACACCTTTGATCTATCACCTTATTTTGTGTATCTCCAGTTGTTCAGGGGGGTCAATCTGTATGACATTGCCTGTACCCAATGGCAGAACACTGAACTACAACCCTACATCCTGGGTTTGGGGAGGTTCACCTTTCTAAAGCATAAAGCTGCTTCTCTAAAAGATCCATATTTCAAGGTTGCATTCTATAATCTGTGGAGGTAAGTGAAACTGAACTCACCACAGATCCCTATCCCTTAAAGGCAAATGGGCATAGACCTGTTATAATGGCCAGAGAAATTTTCAGTATTCAAAAGCTTCTGTGAAATGTATCTAAGAAATACATATATCTCAGAAATACTTTCTGAGAAATAAAACCCAGTTAAATATGTTCAACTTATCAAGGCTATACAGAACTTATCTGGGCTACAGATGTTTTGTGTTGAAAAGATGAGTTCATGCCCATGCATGTCTACTTCTCATTATTCACTCAAGGTGTCAGAGTAGGAAAACCGTCATTCCAACAAAATGAACCTTTACAAGTGGGCAAATATTGAGAACCATTAATGGGAACTATAATCTGGAGATGTTTCTCTTCTAAGAACTAACCTTTAGGGATAAAATACACAAATACAAAATGGACTGGGATATATGTGAATTCAGAGCTTTACACATGTATATGTCTAACTACAAAATTAGGTAAAACTGATATACTGCTCATTGGACAGGTTTGTTTAATGGAAGCAAGTATCCAATATTATGAATGGTATCAGCTTTAAATAATAGATTTCAGGAGCCAGTGATAGCACAGAAATAGGGCATTTATGTCTTGCATGCTGCCAACCCATGATGAACCCAGATTCGATCTCTGGCATCTTATATGGTCCCCTAAGCATGCCAGAAGTGATTTCTGAGTGCAGAGCCAGGAGTAACCCCTGAGTGCTGCTGGATGTGCCAAATAAAAAGAAACAACAACCACAACAAAATAGATTTTTGCCATGAGTCTCCGAAAGGAATCCCACAAATAGTCCTGGGAGTAAATATAGCAGCAATAAGGCTTTTATTCAACTAAGCTTGGATGTTATAAGAGATATCAGACTTTGGTCTATGACAGTGATCACTTTTCTGGTTTTGTTTGTGTTATGTGAGCAGTTTGAACAAGATAGGGAATATTCTCAGTAATGCTCTTGTGTTCTTTTTTTGGTTTGTTTGTTTGTTTGTTTTTGCGGGGGGCCACACCCATTTGATGCTCAGGAGTTACTCCTGGCTAAGCACTGAGAAATTGCCCCTGGCTTGGTGGGACCATATGGGATGCCGGGGGATCTAACCACGGTCCTTCCTTGACTAGCGCTTGCAAGGCAGACACCTTACTTCTAGCGCCATCTTGCCGGCCCCTGCTCTTGTGTTCTTATGAATATAATAAAAGATCATTTATAAAAAGGACTTCTTTCATAACTCCAGGTAAGAATGAAGCTTCCAATGACCAATTTAACATCTGGTAAAGGTTAGTGAACTTTTTTGTTCCTAAAGCATTTTACAGTCAATAAGTTAATTACAACCAGACCTCTTAGCAGGAAAAAAATTATTCACATTTGGGAGTAAAACTCTATCTATTACAACAGGTAAAAAGTTTGTCTTACACACAGCTGACTAGGGATTGATCCTGTCAACATATATGGTCCTTGGAGCACTAAAAGCAGTGATTCCTGAGTGCAGAATCAGGAGTAATCCCTGAGAGTAGTCAGATATGGCCCAAAAGCAAGAACAACAAAATAGTTCAGATCCTTTTGTCATTGAAAAATCTAATTGAAGGCAATTAATTTAGCCCTTAGAGATTATTTCACTTCTAAATAAGTTTTACTTTTGAAGCTTTCATTTTTTAATACATAGGTCAAATAAGACCACAATAAAAAGACATTTTATTATATAACAATCTACCTCTTTTATTTCACATTGAGGGTTCCTTGCTCTCAATTGGTGTTCTTTGAAGTGGAGATACATTGCTTAGTCTCGGCCAGTTGAACCAATGGTTCTTTGCTTCTTGGGACATTGAGTTCTATGTAACGGTGCTAGGAACCTATACAGACAAATTAGGTGTTACTGAGAGCCTACGAGTTTTCAAAAAAAAAACTGTATGTTGTCCAGTATTTGCCAGGGCTGAATGCTTAGTTGTGTCTTAGTACTATACTATTCCAAGGGCCCTGAACCACATTTTAAAAGCTTTTCTTTATTTCTATGATTTTTCTTTTTTTTTAATGAAAGAGAAGAAAATATTTAAGCCATTTAAATTTGACTTTGTTGCATGGTGTTAGATGGAGGTCTGAGTTTGCTTGTTTGCATGTGGCTGATCAGTTGTCCCAACACCACTTGTTGAAGAGGCTTTCCTTGCTCCATTTTGCATTTCTTGCCTCTTTATCAAAGATTAATTGATTGCATGTATGGGTAACAGTCTCTGAATACTCAAGTCTAGTCCATTAATCTGAGGATCTGTCCTTATTCCAATACCATGCTGTTTTAATGGCTATTGCTTTATAATACAATTTAATGGTGGGGAAAGTGATGCCTCCCATATTCCTTTTCCTAAGGTTGCTCTAGCTATTCATGGATGTTTATTTTTCCAAATGAAATTCAAAAATGTTTGATTCACTTCTTTGAAGAATGTCATGGGTCTCCTTAGAGGGATTACATTAAATCTGTACAATGCTTTGGGGATTGTCATTTTAATTATGTTAATCCTCCTAATCCATGAGCAGGGTATATTTATCAAAGACATTCTTGATCAGAGTATCTAGGAATTTTCTAAACATTTCAGCACCAGGAACTCCAGACTCTTAATAATCTGCCTTTCATCAATTTTAGGGAACCTCTAGAAATTACCAGAAAAATTATTGCACCAACAGATGCAGTGTATATAATGCCCAAGCCAAACTAAAAGACTCAGTGAATTTATTCTATACACAATAGACACTGACAATTTGGACTTTGTGAGACATTAACCTTTACCCCAAATCACCATGCTGTCCTTAAGTTAGGAAATACTCTCAATAAATACCAGTGATGGAGAGGTGTATTCATGGAGAAGTTTGATTGTGGACTTCTAGGCAGGACTGACAGACTTCTCAGAGGTAACCTGCTGAAGCTTCAGTTGTTCTCCTGTTGTCACTAAGTCTAGTGGACACAGACTCAGTCTTCTCGTCTGATTGTGGCGCCATTTACATTTGGTTATAATTTGTCTGTCCTGGGGCATGGTAGGGTATATTACAAAGAGACTGGCCTGATCTCCCTCTCTGGAAATTACTCTGGGATTTTTTTGTTGTTAAACATTTAGTTTCAGGTATTTATTTTAATTCCACCCATATTTTTCTTTTGATGACAATGATAATAATGATGCATATACTATGTTGTTATATACTCACACACACTAGATTGAAAAATTCCAGTGATTGCATAATTGTATGCTTTAAAGCACAGCATAAGTGACTTAGGGCCCCACTAGTCCTGCCATGGCATGTCCAGAATAAAAGTTGTGGTCTCCCCTTTGGCCTCCAGAGATATACTATAACCCTTCCTCAAATAATTTTCCAACAGTTGAGGAACAGAGAATGAACTATTCTCTGGACCTATGTTATAAGAAATAATTTCTGTTGTTCTTTGTCCTTTCAGTTGCTTTTCTATTTATTTTTATTGGCCTACAGATGAGCCAGGATTTCCTTATCAGCTACTGGGGTCTTGCCAACTCTATGTGTTTCTTACATAAAAAGCCATACCTTTACAACAAACTGCTCCATCTGGTTTTTAATTATTGGATGCCTCTTTCAAAGAAAATTGAACCCCCAAATCTATCAGTTCAACTTATAGCTCTATGAGACTCCAATTCTGTGAAACCAGTTGTGAAATGTTTGCTGAATAGAGACAGGGAACGAAAACAGATTGGGGATTTCAGGAACTGGGAGAGAGGATGGGAAAGAATTAAACACTAACTGGTATACTATCAAGCTAGAAATATTCTATAGATAGATCAGATAAATTATTGCCAATATTCCATCTCATACCCAGGGAGCATGCCAGTCACAATAAAACAAATTTATTTAAATTAAAGAATAAGAATAAAATAGTTGTAAAACACACATATAATCATAATACTGAAAGAGATTATGGAAGAGATATACCCATCCCACTTTTGGGAGGGTGAGATTTCACAGTACTTCTCCATCTCCTCCTTCTGTAGAGATCGTGACTGTCCAGTAGCTAGTCTGCTGAGACCTCCTCCACCATGTTTGAGGGGTTTTTCAGCAAGGCTGCACATTCTACAACTCCATAATCCTGATCCACTTTGGGGACAGGGGTTCACATCAACAACATCAGGAGTCATTTTGGCTTCTCCATTTTCACTTGGCTCATTCAGAGCAAGAGATGATGTAGGAGGAGCCACTTCTAAATTCAAAGCTGGAAATGAGAGAGAGGAGAAAAGATCACACGTGTTTCTGTGCCCAAATGTTTTTCTAAGGTCAGATCCCAGGCTGACATCTGCAGGGAGAGTGAGAACATGGATCACCACCATTTCCTCCCCACTATACTTTACTATATCTGAATATTATTAATCTTGATCCAGTAGACCCCCAGTTCCTGGAACAATCTGGTGTGGCCTCCCCTTTTCTTCCTGTTCATATATTCAGACACATCATGCGACTCTCTCACCTTTATTATAGCTATCCTCTAAATCTTGTGCTTTGTGGGTAATCAATGAGTTGAACAATGGATATATTTTTATTACTTCAGAGTATTCATCTTCAATTTGATTATCACATCTGTCGCACAGCTCTTCTACCCAAACTTTGTATATATGGGAAACATTCTCTGAATACTCTAGTCTATTCCATTGATCTGAGGGTCTTTCTTTATTCCAATACCATCCTGTTTTAATGACTATTGCTTTGTAATACAATTTAAAGTTAAGAAAGGTGATGCCTTCCATATTCCTTTTCCCAAGGGTTGCTCTAGTTATTCTTGGGTGTTTATTGTTCCAGAAGAATTTCAGGAGTGTTTGGTCCATGTCTTTGAAGAATGTTATGGTTATCCTTAGAGGGACTGCATTAAATCTGCACAATGCCTTTGGGAGCATTGCCATTTTAATGATGTTTATTCTCCCAATTCATGAGCAGGGTATATGCCTTTATTTCCGAGTGTCCTCTTTTATTTCTTTTTTTAACTTTCTTTTTAATTATTTATTTTTAATTATGAGAGCAAAGATGCAAAGAAAGATGACAAGGTAAAGTTGTAGTGGAAGGACAATCACCCATAAACAGAATTCTCAGTAGTCCCATTGCTGATACCTTAACTTTGAACTTTCAGCCAAATAACATTAAGAAAAATAAAACAGAACCCATGTACAATTACTTTGTCCCTCAAATCCCCAGATTGTAATACATAATATTTCTTAGCAGTACACAAAGCAATCTAAAGCCATAAAACTTATGTAACTCTTTAAACATTGAAGGCAAAGTACTTTTTTACATTTCCATGCACATGCATATTAGTTTAAGTTAACCTCAAAAGTTTAAGTAAGTTGTTTCTCTTCAGGATTAAAGTCAAAGGAGAACAGTAAAAACGGTGTTAGATTGGCAATTATTGTTTGCATAGGCCCACCAAAATATGAGGGACATGAAAAGGAAAAGCCTTGGCCTAAATACAAGGAGATCATATCCTTGAAGTTTCCTGGCATAAGACCAATGCTAGGCTCCAGGCAGACTAGTTTGTTCAATCCAAGTCATTGTCTGTAGTGCCAATACTTTTATTTTTTACACAGTCTCTGTTGTTGGTATCATGTTTCTGTATTAATGATCCTGGAATCTGCATATGCAATCCTAACTGCATTGCAGTAAGGATGGTTCAGAGAGTCGTCTCGTTTCACCTCACAATTAAAGGGCAATGCAGAGAGCCCTGTCCTGTAAGCAGGTCGTTGTTGTCAAATCTTAGTGTTAAGGGAAGTCTCTTTTGAGTAGGTCAATGTCAGAGCCGTGATTGGATCTTCCCTGGTAAAGGATTGCTTCCAGGTGTTGCTATAAAAAAATCTTGGATGTTTCGTAGATAGTTTCCCTGGTTCAGGGGTGAATGGAGGATGCCCATTCTTCTGAGACCTGTGCCAGGTCATTATATCAATGTTCAGGGGGTGAGGTCCCATTGCACTATGAGATTTGTGTGTTCCAATCTCTATTAGATAAGAACTTATTTGTATGTATAGTATTTCCCCATTTTAATGTGCCTATGCAAACAAGAAACAATGCCATGTGGCGTTATCGGCACATATGGGGGTCATAAGAACAAGTCCAACAATCCCCACGGGGGCCGGGCGGTGGCGCTGGAGGTAAGGTGCCTGCCTTACTGTGCTAGCCTTGGACGGACCACGGTTCGATCCCCCGTGCCCCATATGGTCCCCCAGGCCAGGGGCGACTTCTGAGTGCACAGCCAGGAGTAACCCCTGAGTGTCACTGGGTGTGGCCCAAAAACCAAAAAAACAACAACAACAACAACAATCCCCACGACATGGTTCAATCATAA
>PVKC010034875.1:0-13645 GCA_004027635.1 Crocidura indochinensis
CACCGACTTCTGCATGAAAAGTAAATGCCTTAACTCAATGCTATCTCTCAGGCCCCAGCATCCTTATTTTCAAGGAGAGGAAAGTTTTCAATGACTAATTAGGCCAATTGCCCAAATTCACAGTACTTGTGAGTAGCAGGGCTAGCATTTGCATTTGAAGACTTTATCCAGAAGTGGCATCTATAACTATTGTTACTCTACACTGAGAAAACATTTTTTTTCAGTGTTAATATTCCAATGAACAAGTGAAACTTGAGAACATACGTGTAAGAAGAAAAGGCAATTAAATATTTCCCTTGAAAATGTGTAGACTATATCTGTCCTGGGCCTACATTCAAAGTTGGAAGAGTTTCACTTCTCTTAATCTAAAAACTAAAAAATATATATTTTTTTTATTTTTAGGTCACACCCAGCAGTGCTCAGGATCCCCTTAAATATCAGAAAAAGCTCTTAGCAGGCTCGAGGGACCATCTAGGATACAGGGGATTGAACCCAGGTCCATCACGGGTTCAATCCTGTGTTGACCGCATGCAAGGCAAATGCCATACCACTGTGCTATCCCTCAGGCCCCTCTCATGTTAAAAATCTTAATTTAAAAATTAAAATGGCTGATCCTAGACCATGATAATAATCAAGCTTCATTGAGGATTAAAAGTCTCACTCCACCCTACTATAGTTTGAGGTTGGATATCAGAGAAGGGGAATTCTGGATTAGAGGAAGGAAACAGTGGCAAGAAAGTCCTTTTAGAAACGAAAAGTTTATAAGTTCTCTCATGTAGACGTGTTTCACATTGTTGGTTTCTGAGCTAGGCAGCTATCCAGTGCTGACTCATTATCTCCTGGAAATCTTTTATTGTCCTTTATTTTTTATTAAGATTAGCTCACCAGGAAGCTCCAGTCACATTTCTGAATTTAGAGAAATAGCTCTTTTTCGTTTGTTTGTTGGTTTGTTTTGGGGGCACACCGGGCAGCACTCAGGAGTTATTCCTGACTCTGTGCTCAGAAATCAATCCTGGCAGGTTCAAGGGACCATATGTGATGCCAGGAATCAAATCGGGGTCTGTCCTGGTTGGCCACATGGAAGGCACGCACCCTACCGCTGTGGTATCTCTCCGGCAGCAAGAAATAACTCTTTTTAAGAGCATACTGATAGTGTCTCATTAGACAAGGTGAGGGTGGCGAACAAGTTCAACACAAAGGGCCAAAATTTTAAACTGTGAAAGTCAGAGAGTCACACCATGCAGTCACCTTCCAAAACAGACAAACACTCACACAAAAGCATACAATTTGAACAATAATCTATTAAACACCTACTACATTTTGCCATTTTGAATGAGGGTAAAAAATCTTGTTCACCACCCTTGGACTAGGGCCATCCTGTGATTCCCTTTGAGTACCACCTTTCTTCTTTTTTCCAGGGCAGTCCACTCATCTGGTAGTCATGCAAGATCTCAGTTTGAGTGAGTTTGAGTTCCTGGAAAGCGTGAAATTGAATATGTTAATATACAAATTTAACCTCCATCATTTCTTACATTAATACATTTCCTATAATGGAATCTGGCATCACTTATGTATTTCAGAATTTTAGGGAAAAAAAGGTCAAGTTCTCTTGGACTTTCATTCACCTCTGTTTACAGGACTTGAAGTAATAAAGAGAATTCTTTTTCCATCATATTGGCTATGTGTACTATGTTTGATTCAGAACTGATGGTGAATTTTATAGCATGCCAGTGAACACAAAGACATTCTCTCTCGAAGATCCTCTTTCTTGGCTTCTCCTACTTTTTAAACATCCTCGAGGCAGTTATTATGCAACATGTTGCCAAAACCAATTTCTAAAATACCTCTTTGCCAACTTACATGTATGGCCTGGTTTCTTATTTTTTTTATTGTGAACGGATTTGGCACCTATTATTTTATTCTATGTCTTTGGGGGGTCTTAGCTGAACTGCATATTAAAAATTTTAATTCTAACATATTGTTACACAAGCTTTTATGTTTTGGCTAAATGGTTCTTATAGGAAATAGAAGGTTTAAAAATGAGTAGCTATTTTGCTCTTTACAAATGTCTGGTTATTTCTGTTTTAATGATGAAATTTTCTCCAGGCATAATAAGAAGTTGAAATGGGGATGGCTCAGACACTAAATCCTTAGGAGTTTACAGTTTTTAACCTGAAATTATCCTTTTATATTTGAAAATACATTTATCTTCTTCCACTTTCATTCCAAAACTTGGAGCTTCTTTATGAACTCTCAATTAAGCCTAGCTAACTTAATTATCTTAGCTAAGTGTTTCTTTTTCATTCAGCTTATAGTTCATTTATCCCTTCCTGGGATATGAGTCATTATGATAAGGCTATATAACAAACATACTTGTTTGGAAGTCATTTTAATGTGTTTGAAAGACTAAATTATCATAGATTATCTGACTTTCATAAAGACAGAAGGAAATAACTGAACTCAAGGCAAACAATCTCTTCTTGGATTTTATCCTCTTTGACTGCCCTATATTAAATTTACATCAGAAGTCTTCAAATATATATCACTCCACTGGGCTTATTCTTATGACATGTCAGGGTTGGAGTAAATTTTAGAAAATTTTTTATTCCCTTGTTTTGACTCTATCTCTTTTTAGTCTTTTGCCTTACTTGCTGTTGTCTTCTTTTGATGCTTATTATAATGTGCATTGTTGGTCATTTAATATATTTTACTTCAGCAATTATACCATACCTTACTGTAATACATGTGTCTTATGCCCTTAGAATCAGTATTCTTTTCCCTCATCCTCTTCTTACATTTATTAATGTTCCAACTTTTTTTGAGACATTTTCTTAGTGTACCAAAAGAAACAACTTAATTACTTGTTTTTGGACTGTATCAATAGCTTGAATTTAGAACACTAAAATGAGGAATATATTTTCTTATTTACTTATCCTAGATTTATTTTCTTTTTCATCTGCACTAGTGATCAACAAAAATTAAATCTTTCTCTCCTGGTATTATTTTCTTGAATATAATTTATTTGATTAGCTTTTCAAATTAAATTAATCAGGATAATGCAGCTAGTATATTTGTTTACTATCAGTTGTCTTAGATAGCCCAACGTTGATCCACAGAAGTCACTTTGGACTCTTAAGTTGGCTGTACTTACCTCACTCATACAGTCTTTAAGTCCCATTCATTTTTATTTAGAAATTTTAGAAAAGAGAAAATTTTCTCCCTTATATTTCAAGTACAGACCACATTTTAATGAAAACAAGGATTATTCAGTGAGATGAGTCAAGTTCAATGTAGTACTAAAGACCATGAATATTGTAGAAAAAACAAAACAAGGCCTTACCCAATATAAATTTATTGATTTGAACTGAGAGTGTTAATTACATGATCTGGGTAGATGTCAAAATTTCTACAGGTTGTCTCTTTTGGAATGAGAATGTATATTACATTTATTTTTATTCTCATTTAGTCACTGATATTGAAACATTGGAAAACTTTCACAGGTTTCTAAACTCAGAAACATTAGCAACAGGACATAATTCAGATTTTAGAAAGAATACCTTAGTCCCCAAAGTCTGAGCCTGATTTTAGAAAGGGGCGACATTTGCAGGAATAGGATGAGAATGGATTATTTTTATGTAAAGGAATATAAATCTTTATATTCAAAGGATAAGAGTAGATTGTTTATACAAATATAATTTCAACAATATCTACCATCTCACATACTTATTTGTTACATGATCTATATGCTCCCTTTGAAGCCATGTAGCATATTTTCCCTTTCTTTACATTTGACATCCTTCAAGAACAAAGAAGATTGATGTTATGTTATGCAAATTCTGAGTTGATCCTTAAAAGATCTATAACTTCTACCTTTGTCACTTAATTCACTCCCTGGAACCTCACTGCCATACTATTAAGAAACCCAGGTGGCCCCAAGGAGAGCCTTAAGTGAATGAAAATTGAGGATCTGGTTGATATGCCCTGATGTGTTTATAATCCACAGTTAACACACATGTAAATAATAGAAATAAATTATATTAGACCTTTTAGTCTTTTTAGCATTGTAACTAAAGCCTTGTGAATCAATATTAACCAAGTATTATTGAGAAGAAATACACTGATCTTATTCTAAGCCACTAAGACTTGAGGTGGTTTGCTATACAGTAATGTAAAGTAGAAACCTAGGCATATTCTAAAGTAGTTATTTTGGAGTTGTGGAATGTTTGGGTGACAGATCAAAGTTTTCTCTAACCCACATAGCAAAAGTTATAGAGCTGATTCAACATTAGCAATAATATTTACATAGGTGAGGATCCATTGACCTCCTGAAACCTATAAACTCCAGTATCTATTATAGTATTAGGTCTAGTAAAACTTTGATAATTTGAGTAACCCTCAATGTATATAATCTGAATTTTTTGTTTAGTTTTGCTTTTTTTTGGACACACCTGGCAGTGCTCAGGGATTACTCCTGGCTCTGTGCTCAGAAATCACTCCTGGCAGGCATGGGGCACCAAATGGGATGCCAGATTCCAACCACTGTTGGTCCTGGGTCGGCTGCTTGCAAGGCAAAGCCCTACCCTTGAGCTATCTCTCTGGGTCTCTAATCTGAAATTTTTTAGGCTTCTTGTTTATCAATGCCTGGAAACATAAAATATTATATTCAATAAATTTCTCAATAGTTGCTTAGGGTTTCCCTAATATTTTTCTATTTACATAATGGAAAATGATAATGATAAAATGAAAATTCATTTAGTCTAATGACAATGCTAATCATTAACCCCAATATCTTTTCCTTTCAGTCTCCATTTTATTGCTCCAATCATTTTACTCAATCATTTATGTTTAAATTCATTGTAAATTAATAAGGACCGTAAACTTTTATTTCTCTGCATTGGATTTTAGTTATGAACATATTTTGTCTACAAGATTATAAACTACTTTATAGCAATGAATGTCAATATTATTTTTTCAATCCTCTATGCTAAAATGGCTTTACTTATAATTGGTAATCAGAAGTGTTATATTTATGCCTATCTTTTATCAGCTATATCTTAGTTCTAGATGAGCATATCCAATTGATATCACATCCAAAATTTGTCATGATATACAAGGTTTCCACAAAGGAGCTCTCTGCTCTCTAGACTCATGTTTTGCCTCTAAGCCATGCACACTAAATATTTTCAGTGATTAAAGTTAATATTGTTATAGTAAAGACACAGCATGTTCCAAGAATTCATACAATTCTAAGTGACAGATCACAACTATATTAAAATGGAGTGAATCAGGGACCAAAGCGATAGCACAGCTGTAGGCATTTGCCTTGCATGCTACCGACCCAGGACCAAAGGTGATTTGAATCCTAGCATCCCATATGCCACCCCCCACCCCCTCCAGCCTTCCGGGACTGATTTCTGAATACAGAACCATGAGTGTTCCTGGATCTGAAACCCCCACCCCAAAGGAGTAGAAAGACACTCTTATATACTGTTATTGATCTTTCAAGTTTCATTAAATTCACCTGTACAGTACTATAATCTCTGAATTAGTTAATTAGTTAGCTAGTTAATTAGTTAGTTCTAAGAATCCAAAGCAAAAATTGTATCTTCAAACTTTCCTTAAAACTGTTATGACAAAGTAGCTAATTTCTGCCTGATAAAAAATGAAAGTGTCACCTGCAAATTCTAGGAAATGTTCTAGATGGGCTACAGATTTTTTTCATCTTGCTGCTTATTCATGATCTTCATAGTGCTTATGGAGTCATTTTAGACAATATCATAAAACCTAGATGTTTCTTTTTGATTACTTCGTGACCTTGAAGTTCCCACTATGACCACCATCAGCACCACCATAGATTTTACAATATCTCTTAAATTTTAGAAGGCTAAAGTCTGCACCTCGAACACAAACTTGGATTCACTTTTCTATGAATGTGCTAAATAAAGGGAAAGAAAGAGGGGAAAGAAAATACAAAGATACTTGGCATACCTGATTGGATTAGCATTCATTTAGATAAGAGACCTTTCATTATCTTCTGCCTTTGTAATACTAATCCTGAAGGTAGAAAAAAAATTAACACATTTCCATCACTTTAAATATCTACAATGAAAAGTTGTATATTACAGTTATTCTGAAAAATGTTTTTCAGTTCTGCAGATTTCCCTTGGGATGCTCTGTTGGTGAGATACGGAAAAATCTTTCTGCCTTTTTGCTTTTTTATCCACATTCTCTGATGACTTGATTACATCCCTGGTCAGCTTGTTGTACCTGTCAGCAAACTGGAAAAAGGGAAAGAAAAAATATTTCCAGTCACTTGATAGAATTCAATGATAAATTACATGCTTTCTGGGCTTAAACTGAAGGGTGTATATGCAATACGGTTAACTTGAATCTACTTTACTGCAATAATGGAAGGAAAAAGGTTTTCACAGCTAAGAAACTTTTTATTTTATCACCAAAAAAATATGTACTAATGTTAGTTGGGTTTTTTTTTTTTTTTTTTTTTTTTGGTAATTGGGTGCTGGTTGCATTATGTGGCATCTTCCCTGGCAATTCCCCTACATGATATCCAAGTATTTGTGTATCTAAGAATATCTAAGCATCAAGATAATTTAAGAGCTAGTCTCCTGTTGGTGTAATGCAAATGGTCAGATGTCTGATGCTTCTCTGAAATGAAAAGACATACCAAAATTGCAAAAAGTTCTGGACTGGGTGCTGTGGGCCTCTGAAATATTTCTTTATTGTAATAGGCAATGAGCCAGGCTTGAAAATGAAGCCATCTTTTATAAATAAACACACCTGTTCAGTAGTAGTGATTTCCTACATTGCTTTATCTATGACTTTCAGTAGTTCATGGATACAACTAATCTTGTCCCTCATAGCTTCTCTTTTGCCTCAATTTAAGGAAACATTTCCTATTTCTTAAAACACTACTTATTGCTAATCTGGCACATTATCTGAGTTCTGTATTCCCCTTTTGGTAGGATAGTTCACTGCATATAGTCATCTGTGGAGATCTCTATATAGATATATGTATATAGAAAAGTAGATATCAGTATATAACCAGTAAATTTAAACTCTCTGTCCTGAAGGGCCATGTCTCGTATTTTGATATAGCACCTATACATAGGAAATTATTTCTTTTATCCTAACTTTGGCTTTACACCTTTACATAAGAAATTGCTGGGGCCTGGGAGATAGCATGGAGGTAAGGCGTTTGCCTTTCATGCAAAAGGTCATCGGTTCAAATCCTGGTGCCCCATATGGTCCCCCATGCCTGCCAGGAGCAATTTCTGAGCATGGAACCAGGAGTAACCCCTGAGCACTACCGGGTGTGACCCCCCCCAAAAAAAAGAAATTGTTTATTTAGCAATGTTGTGTAAAGTTATTAATAGTTTCTTAAGTCTTCTCTATTCCCAGTTCTATTCTTACATGGTAACTTTAGTTATTACCTTCATTTGATAAATTACATAGCTATTGAGTCAATACACTTTGGATAGCCAGGAGTGTAATCAGTCATCTTTTCAAATTTGGTTATTCATTGAAAAATATCTATATTTTGTGCCTGCTATCCACATGAAAGGGCATATTCTCTCATGTCAAAAATCCTGTGATCTAATAAAGAAGAGAAGTGCAGAAAATTAAATATGATCGATTATCTACATGCTAATATGTGTACTCAAGTGCCAAAGCAATTACAAAGAACATCCAAATTATTTTACAGCATTTTTTCTGATCAGCATGAGATACAATTCAAACAAACTTATTTTTATACAGCTCTGTTTTATGTATTATAGGTAAAGTCTTGGTCACGAGAGTGAATCAAACATTTTCTCTGAGTGAGATAAACACTTATGAAATAGGAGATTTAAAAGGACTAAGTCAATTCAAAAGATTCAAAAGGTTGAAGCCAACCTAGCTGAGGGGTTACAAGGAACCCAAGAAAGACTTCCCTTTTTTGGATTTAAATTTATTCAAGTCAAAAAGAATTTAGATATACCAAACACAGTAAAATGCTTGTTTCAGTGTTATAAACAAATAAAAAAAATGGATTGACTCTTTCTACATGATAATAAACTTAAGTAATGCTGTTAATTTTTTTGGAAGCAGTTTGTACTTTCAAAGTAGAAACCAATTTGTATGTTCAATGCACCTGTAGTACATAATGAAACTTAATCTGCATTTTGATTGGAAAAAAAGAAAAGAGGTTTTCTTCTTGAGTCAAGAGAAAGTAAGAAAAATTCGTAGTCAAAATGTGCCGAGTCTACCTTTGCCATATTGCCCCTGGATCAGTCATTAGGACCATGTGCCTTTCCTTCATTCTCTGAATTTTATGGATGACTTTGGCTTGTTAAGGATGCAGTGATAAAAGCAACACTCCCCTTTTCAAGCCTTTGATAAATGTAGATGTCACTCGGAGCTTTGCCATTTTTCTTAAAATAATCTTAAGAAATCATTAACTCAGTGGAATCTGAACCTCAAAGCTAAAATTCATATATATGGCCTGAGGATAGTTATTGAAGAGACATTCTAGGAATTAGCCTAGGTGAACCTATAAGATATGTATGTCTTTCTCCAGAGAGATTTAAAACTAAAATGAATTCTATCAAAGCTTTCTCAGCTACTCCTATA
The DNA here is from genome assembly GCA_004027635.1 of Crocidura indochinensis. Taxonomy (NCBI): domain Eukaryota; kingdom Metazoa; phylum Chordata; class Mammalia; order Eulipotyphla; family Soricidae; genus Crocidura; species Crocidura indochinensis. The sequence continues at coordinate 8,632 of PVKC010034875.1, forward strand.
AATATCTCCCCATACAGAAAAGCAGAAATATTCAAGAATGAAGACAAATGGGAGACTATTGTTGACCTCAAGGAAGAACTCCAGATTCCAAGCTTGTAGGACATGAGTTGTAATTTATATTCTTGTCAAACTCTACATCCACTCCCTGTTACTTTTTTCTCTGCTCTATGAACACAATTATATATAAGTTTACTAAATATTGGACATATGAAGGAATTGAATTAAAGTTTACTTGATTCACAATGGGGAAACCAGAAGAACAGGTAGGAAAGTGGAATTGCCTGAAGCTACTTAATTTTTAAGCATTGGAATTGGAAATGCATTTTAAACATTCTCTCTCCTTTCTTCCTCAACTCTCAGGGTTTACTCCCTGCTGTATCTGGATTAATTGAGTCACTACTGGAAATTCTCCTCGGTTTTCCTTTACTAATTGAAAAAGAGTTTCAATTCCCATGTTTCTCTGCAGGTCCCTCACAGATTTTATTTAGGGAGTCAACGTGGAAGAGAAAATTCTTTGTGTTCTATAGTTTAACCATACACTAAATATATTTCTATGGTTTGATATTTTATCAAAGCATATATATAGCACATTATTTATTTGTTATAATCATTTCAATGTCACTCTCAAGAAAATATATTTCCATGTCTATCAACCAGATTTTCTTGCTTTAAAGGAGAACTACAGCCAATAAATGATGACACCTTGAAATCAATAGTTTTATTAAATGTAATGCAAAAGTCTGAAGTACAGGCACTTATTTATAAAAGATCTGAGATTATGATGTTTTGCTACATTAAGTTTACATGTATTTTGAAGAATTCTTTAGCTCATTAAAATTGTTTTTCTCTTAAATTCTTCTAAGGTTATTACTGTAATTTTTCCCTTTACAGAGATGACAGTATTTTTATTAGAAAGATTAATAACTTGTGGGGCCAAAGCAAAAGCACAGCAGTGAGGCATTTGCCTTGCACCCAGCTGACCTGTGACAGACCTCGGTTCGAACCTCAGCGTCCCAAATGGTTCCCCAAGCCAGGAATAGTTTCTGAGGAGTAACCCCTGTGGAGCACTGGGTATGGCTCAATAACCCCCCCAAAAAGATTAATAACTTGTAATATGGTCTTTTAAAGCTTTGTGATAACAACTTTATAAGCTATAATCTTATTGGAGCACATACTACTTATGGCATTATCATATTACTTATAATTTTATCAAAATACATGATACTATTTTTGATACTATTTATGATTAATGACAAATATTTATGATATTTATGGTGCATGTTTAAAGTGAAAACTTGGGGCTAGAGAACAGAGGGCTCCGTTGTAGAAACCTTATATACATCATGTGAAATTTTGAGTTTGATGCAGACTGGATATTCACATTTTTGCTTAGTGTAGGCTAGTGCCAATCATTTCCTATCAGCAGCATTAAAATTAATAACAGCATATTCTTTACATATGTTTGTAAAAGGCCCAAATAAATTAAGATTATTTCCAAATCTGGGGCCAGAGAGATAGCACTGTGGATAGGTTTTTGCCTTTCATGTGGCCAATCTGGGTTCAACCACTGGCATTTCATATGGTCCTCTGAACCTGCCAGGAATGATTTCTGAGCACAAGGCCAGGAATAGCCCATGAGCTCTGTGAGGTGTAGCCTAAACAACAAACAAAAATTATTTCAAAATCTTTAAAAGTTTTTATTTCATTCCATGCTGATTATATTCAAGGATTTAATAAATGCTACAAGAATACCTGAACAAGCTGCCAGAAGACACTAGCTGAATAGTTAGAAAAAGATAAGATAAACTGAGACAAAGCTATGAAATTTGTTAAATTGACCCTGGTGTTTCAGAAATATGAGAAATTTTATTCAGTTAAATGTCTTGTCTCTCATCCTTTGCTTCATTTCTGTTCCCTGCCTCTTAAGTCTTAAAATAGCGAAAGAAATTCTTTGAGATGAAAAGTGAGTTAGATGACTGTACAAATAAGTTATTTTCAAATAACAGAAACTATTTCTTTTGGATTAAATAAGGAGTGAACTACAATAGCTATTCTAGGACAATTATCACTCCATTTATGTTTCAGGTTGCAGTGATATTTATTAGTCCTGTAATTGTTTTGGTGATAGAAATCTGCAAAGGAGGAGCATTATAACATAATTCAATAATAGATCAGGTATTCTATGACATTTATGCATTTCTACAAATTCCTTACCTCTGCTTTAGTTGGAAGTTGATGTAGCAACCATGGTGACTTCAACGTATCTTCAAGGTTTGTAAGCCAGGATTGTAAGGGACAGTAAAGAGAAACGACATCTGGATTCATAACAGAAGCAAATTCTACTTATATTATCGTTAATTTTATGACTTTCCAAACTTTGGAATGATCTGGCTACATGTTAATGACCTGATACGTGTAGAGTCCTGAATGACTTCAGGTGAAAAGTTATCTGCAAGATAAGAGCAGGAGTGATTCCATATGAGGGGCCATACATACAAAGGTTGCCTCTGGGGAAAAAGCCAAATATGATAGCACATAGGAATTGTAAGTTATCAAAGCAAGGGTCTGTAATGCTCCAGAAGATGATGATTCCATATTAGGACAAATATTATCAATTCAAGTGAGATAATACAGTTCAAAGTATAGAACAAGTGAGAATATTTCTACTTGAGAATCAGCTGTATAGTTGGCCAGATTCATTGTATAGAGAAAGGGCTAGTTCGTGACAATTTAGCTTCCCTTTTTGAAGGGTTTTATTATATTTAGGTATAGATAGATGGACAACAGGTAAGTAGATAAAAAGCTATTTTAGGATGCCATGATAATCAATACATGCACTCAAAGGCTTGATTCGTACATTGTGTATGTGAAAAAATAAAGCAGTTAGAAAGAGTTGTTACTAAAGGTGGTAAAGTTCAAGAATTTTCCTTTCTTTGAAGACAGAATCTCAGTGGCATCTCATAACACATGCACCAACATCGTAAGTGGTTTGATACCTGCAAAACAGGAACTAAAAGATGTCACCCAGTACATTGTCACTACTAATGTTTTATTAGGTGGCTGAGTTTTCAAGACATCACTACCCAGAATTTAATTTAATTCAATTTATATTCATTACCATGGCCAAGTCTTTAATTAAAAAGGACTATTTCATTTGTGAAATGTCAAGCTGTGATGTCCTGAATAGAAAGGTGGCTCTTGTTTCCAAGATATTAGAATTGTACATGACTTCAATATGTACAATTAGGTACAAAGAGTCTCCCCGGCAGTGCTCATGAGGTGGGGGTTCCAAATGTAATGTTTGACAGTTGAAAATTTGGCCACTGTAAGGGCCCAAGGATGCAATGCCATACCCTATGATTCTGGAGATCTTCAGGGTTGTACCCAGTGAAGTTAAGGAACAGTGTGTAGCTAAAAATCAAACCCTTGTTTGATTGTATATATCCTAGTTGGATATATACAAACATGTACCCTGTTATACTATCTCCTAGTCTTTAAAAGATAAACTTTTAAAAGAACTCATAAACATATCAATATTAAAAAACACTATTATAAGTTGTTCCTCAACTGAAACATTTCAAACTTAAGAACGCTTACAGAAACATTAGCGACAATGAATAAACTGATATACTAAATTTTATTTCCTAAAATTTTAATTTTTGATACTTTAATAATTAAACTTCATAAAACTGGTCTGAGCAGCATATAATTTTACTTCACACTAATTCTAGAAAGTCATTCAATAAATATTTATAGAACACCCATGTATTTTGAAACACCGAAAAGAAGCTAAGTTGCCACAAAAATCAAGACAGACATGTTCTCATACCTTAGTTGTCTAGGATTACTGTGGCAGTGTCACTACCAATGGCTTCAACAACAGAAATCTATTGCCTCATAGTCTGAGGGTTACAAGTCTAAAACTGAGCTGTTAGCAGTTTTGCTCTCCAGACTACTATGAAGGAAGAATCTTTTCCAGACTTGTAAGTGACAATCTTTTCCCTTAGTCTCTCTTTTCATTCACTTCCTGAAGCATGTGTCCGCATCTTCAAATTTCTGCCTTTATAACAGAACTAATACTAGATTGGGGACACACTTTGCTTCAGAACTTCTTCCTCTTAAATAATTTTCTTTACATTCTTCTATAAGTGAAGTCACATTCTGGCTTGCTCTTTTAAGCTTGTGCTCTCTTCAGAATATGTGACTATGTCTATTTGGTTACTTTTTTGGCTTGTTCTTGTATGCTGTGTTCTCTCTTGAACATGAATCTCTTTCTGCCTTTTCCATTCTGGAAAAACATACTTTCTCTTTTGAATGTACATATATACCTCTCTTCCTCTCCTCTCTTTCCTTTCTAAGCAAATGTTGTTGAATGAAAGAATTATCTTGCTTCACTAATAAATGAAACCACATTGTGAAATACTTGAAACTAATACTTCAACACACATGTTTTAAAGCAATACATTTCAAGCTATTTAACACTTTAGAAATGGATCTTTAAGGAAGACAGGATGATGCTAAACAAATTGCAAGGAAGTAAAATGAATGCCTGGGTAAAATAGTAATGAAGCATTCAGCTATGGCAAAATTTCAGATTTTATTAAAAAAAAAGGAAATCAATTTAATGGTTTATATGGAGCTTTGACATGAATTTTCTTTTTAGAAAGAAAAAAAGGAAATCAATTTAATGGTTTATATGGAGCTTTGACATGAATTTTCTTTTTAGAAAGATTATTACTTTTCTATGGAAAATATATTGTAGGAGAGAGCCAAAAAGAGTCGAAGGTAATATGGTTTAATAGAAAGGAAATGGCTGATTCAAGAAAAATTTAGAATCAGTAATACAATTCAAGAAAAATTCAAGTAAATTCAGGAAAAAATTTAGAATCAATAATATGATATTTAATTGGATGAGAGAATTGAAGGAGCAGTTAAAGATGACCTTCATGCTTCTGATTTAAAAAAATTAGAGTTTGTCAAGTAACAATGTCATTTGTATAAAAAAAAAATAAGA
>PVKC010034876.1:0-13690 GCA_004027635.1 Crocidura indochinensis
TGCTGTCATCCCTATTGGAACTCACCTATTTAATAGAATGCAAAGCTACCAACAAGCGCTTTCTAAATTTTATGCATTCTATTAATGATTTTATTGGAGATACAATAATTTTTTACAAATGTTCTTGCTACCTAACCTTTTCTTTTTTCTTGTCTTTTTTTTTTTTGTAACTTTCTTCTCTTCCATTTCCTTTTTTTAATTTTTTCCCAATAGCTTTGCTTTTACTCATCTGGAAACAAATGTATTATTATCAACCATGTGATGCGTTTTCTTTAAATACATTTAAAAAATAGAGAGAAAAAAGATTTCAGGGTGTCTGAGTGGTGAATAGTAATTATATGAGTACCTACATCAAGTTCTAAAACAAAGAAATAAGTTTGTAAACAGAGTTCAGAACTTTTCTGCTTCCATGCTTCCTTGGCATGGGCCACTGAAGAAGAGAAAGGAAGCAGGATTTTTGTTTGTTGGTTGGAATGTGTTTTGGTTTTTAGGCCACACCCTGCATGCTCAAGGGTTACTCCTAGCTCTGCACTCAGAAATCACTCCTGGAAGGCTTGAGGGGCCATGTGGAATGCCAGGGATCAAACCTGGGTTCGTCCCCATGCAAGGCAAACACCCTACTGTTAAGCTATCGCTCCAGTCCAGGAAGCAGGGTTTTTTTTGTTTTGTTTTGTTTTGTTTGTTTGGTTGGTTTTTGGGTCACACCCAGCAGTGCTCAGGGGATACTCCTGGCTGTCTGCTCAGAAATAGCTCCTGGCAGGCACGGGGGACCATATGGGACACCGGGATTCGAACCAACCACCTTTGGTACTGGATCGGCTGCTTGCAAGGCAAGCGCTGCTGTGATCTCTCCAGGCCCAAATTTCCTCAGTGAAACTATGACTACATAAATGTGAAAATTCATTCCTTTTTTTTGTTTGTTTTTTCGGGCCACACCCGTTTGATGCTCAGGGGTTACTACTGGCTAAGCGCTCAGAAATTGCCCTGGCTTGGGGGGACCATATGGGATACCCGGGGATCGAACCGTGGTTCTTCCTTGGCTAGCGCTTGTAAGGCAGACACCTTACCTCTAGCGCCACCTCGCCGGCCCCCCAGAAATGATTTCTGAGCACAGAGTCAGGAGTAACCCCTGAGCGCTGCTGGGTGTGGCCTAACCACCACCACCCCCCAAATTATATCTGTGTCAGTGACTGACTAAAAAAAACATCAGAAGCTACACTTTTTTTTTTTTTTGTGGGTCACACCCGGCAGTGCTCAGGGGTTACTCCTGGCTCCATGCTCAGAAATTGCTCCTGGCAGGCACGGGGGACCATATGGGGCACCGGGATTCGAACCAATGACCTTTTGCGTGAAAGGCAAATGCGTTACCTCCATGCTATCTCCCGCCCCCCCCTTTTCCTTTTTAAGATTACAGTTGTGAGCTTCATATTGTGAGCTGATCCTTCCAGCCCTCATCAATATTGCCTCTGGGTATTATTACGATAATTATTATACTGGGATTCGAACCAACCACCTTAGGTCCTGGATCGACTGCTTGCAAGGCAAACGCCACTGTGCTATCTCTCCGGCAGGAAGCAGCTTTTAAGGTTTGTTCTTTTTTGCTTGTTTGGTTTTTGGGTCACACCCGATAGCTCTCAGGGGTTTCTCCTGGCTCTGTGCTCAGAAGTCGCTCCTGTCAGGCTCGGGGGATCATATGGGATGCCGGGATTTGAACCACAGTCCTTCCGCATGCAAGGCAAATGCCTTACCTCCATGCTATCTCTTGGGCCCCTTAAGGTTTGTTCTGAACCTCACCTTTTCTAAAAAAGATGAAACCATGAAGACTGCCCAGCTATTAGTAAAAAGTTATGAATTATGTTTGCATCAGAGCATACGAACTGGAAAGAAACCTGAAGAATCATTTGGTTAGCTTCAGGAAAATCAACCAAAAACTAACCAAAGCCTTCCAATGTCTTCTCAGCAATCTCCACGTACAGAAACTTTGCAACAGTCACTAGTAAATTCATTCCTATTTTACCCCTGGGAAGGGGAGTTGGCGTGTAAAAGATCTGCTTATATTGAGTCCTCTCTAATCGCAGAAAGAAGACATGAAGAATGTTCTTCAAAATTTCCCTTCAGAAAATACCTATGTTTTTCACAGCATTCCCGGGATTATCACTATAACTACTCTTCAAGTTCAATGCTTACCCTTCAACTATGTGCTATACTTCAAGTAGTATTCACAAGACATTTCGGTCACAAAAGCTCTTCATGTTATCTTGGGATTCTACACATCCTTTGGGTTTTATTTTATTTCATTTTGCTTGGGGACTGTTGCCAGGGCTCAGGGCTTCCTCTTGGCTCTGTGCTCACGAACCTCTCCTGGGGGTCCTTAGAGAACCAGATGGCAGGTTGGGGCCCCAAATTTGAGTCAGTGGCATGCAACTCAAGAGTCTTACCTGCTGTATTATCTCATTATTTATTCAATTTTTATTTATCACATATTTGCCCTATGAGACGCACCTAACCATAAAACTTATGCACATAGTTTTTAGAAGCGGAAAACAAGAAAAAATATTCTAAAGATATACTAAAATGTACTAAAAGATTTAATAAACTATAGCAGAATATTTCAACCATGTTAAGTGAACAGCAGTCAACATGACATTAAAAATCATTACGACCAGGCTGGTGCGGTGAACCAACAAGTAGGGCATTTGCCTTGAACACATTTGACCTAGGACGGACCACGGTGAGATCCCCCAGCATAACCATATGGTTCCCCAAGCCAGGAGCGATATCTGAGTGCATAGCCAAGAGTAACCTCTGAGCGTCATGGGTGTGGCCCAAAAATCAACAACAAAAAAATCATTATGACTGTCATTAACAAATGGAGAGAGTTTAAGCTTTGAGGTCTATTCTAGTTTTCTGGGAACCCCAAAAATTCCTCAACTCCAGGCAGCATTCGCTCCATAAGCGAATTTATATTCCCCCATCTTTGGGGGTGAAAAAGTGTCTTATGGCATGAAAATTATGGTAAGTTATGGTACCATACCCTGATATGCTCAGGTTTACTCCCTTGCTTCGGGTGATACTCAGGGGACCATATGGTGCTTAGGCGAGCCCCTGTGGTGCCAAAGAGCTAACCTGGCACTGTATGCATGGCAATTGCCTTACTGTGTTGTCTCTCTGACCCATCCTTTGTATGTTTTGAGGGCTACCGTATTTTCCGGCGTATAAGACGACTTTTGAAACAAAAAAAGTCAACTGAAAAACGGGGTCGTCTTATATGCTGAGTATATCCCGAAAAATGTTTCAATATGCCGCTAAATGAAAATTGTCTGAATATTGCCACAAAACAGATTTTCCAACTCGATCCTGCACCAATCACTGCCAGGTTGCTTGGACCACCTCTCTAACTCTGCCAATCCAAGCAGGCTTTTGATGCTTGCAAATTAGACAATGTTCTGGATCCGAATCTACACTGTCAAAAGCTTGCTCAGATGGGCCAGAGTCAGAGAGGAAGTCTATGACAGTAGAACCTTTGAACCTTTGCTTCTTGTGATTGGCTCACTGTGGGACATGAGCACAGGAACACATGCAGCACATGCAGCACAGGAACGTTCTGTCTGATACAGAGAATATAGGCCTAAACCGATGTTTTAAGTGCAAAATTAGGGTGTTGTCTTATACTCCCAGTCATCTTATATGCCGGAAAATACGGTAATTTTCTTGTTGTTATAATTTTTTTGGTTTTTGGTCACACCCAGCAGCGCTCAGAGGTTACTCCTGGCTCTATGCTCAGAAATCGCTCTTGGCAGTCTCAGGGGACCATATGGAAAGCTGCGATTCGAACCACCATCCTTCTACATGCAAGGCAAATGCTATACCACTATGCCATCTCTCCGGCCTCCTTGTTATAATTTTTTGCTTTTTGGTTCTTTGTTTTGTTTTGGTTTTATGTCATACCTAGCAGTGCTCAAGGCCTACTGCTGGCTCTGTGCTCAGAGATCACTCCTGATGGTACTTATGTGGTGCCAATTATTAAACCAGGTTTGGTCATATACGGCAAGTGGCTTAAGCCCTATGCTATCTCTCCTGTCCATTTCTTATGTTATTTAATTTCTAGATTTTGTTTTTTGTTGGTTTGTTTTTGGGTCACACCCAGTGGCACTCAGGTGTTACTCCTGACTCTGAACTCAGAAATCACTCCTGGCAGGCACGGGGGACCATATGGGATGCCGGGATTCAAATCACCATCTGCCCTGGATTGGCTGTGTGCAAAGCAAATGCCCTACCGCTGTGCTATCTCTCTGGTCCTTTTTATTGAATTTCTAAAAAAATATTATCTGCCTTTGGTCTAGACCCAAGCAGTACTTAGGACTACTCCCAGCACTGCTTGAGAAGTCATGCCACACCAGGGAATGAACTGGGGACTCTCAAAATCAAAGCATGAGTTTAGCTGAACTATATGCTCTGTCCACCTATTCTGTGGCTTTTTTTTTTCTGTTTGTTTTGTTTGTTTTTTGGTTTTTGGGTCACACCCAGAAGTGCTCAGGGCTTACTCCTGGCAGGCTCGGGGGACCATATAGGACGCCAGGATTCGAATCGATGACATTCTGCATGAAAGGCAAATGCCTTACCTCCATGCTATCTCTCCCCCCCCACTGTGTTTTTTTCTAACAACGTGTGGCAAGAATGTAGTTGTATAAACAAACTTGAAATGAGGATTACATAAAATGAAAAATCCCAGTTAAAAAGTAAGTACTGAAGCTAGAGAGATAGCATAAAGGTTAAGGCGCTTATCTTGCATTTTGCAGACCCCGGTTCAATCCCTGACACCATAAGCACTGCCAGAAGTGATACCTGAGCACAGAGCCAGGAGTCAGCTATGGCCCCCACCACCAGCTATGGCCCCAAACCCTTATTTAAGTAATTAACTAATAGTTACATAAAATACAGAGCAGGGCTCTCCAGAGCGATATTACAGTGGGTAAGGGGCTTCCCCACTTGGCTTACTTTCACTCGTCTGACCTGGGTTTGGTCCCCAGCACTACCAAGAGTGAGATCTGAGTCGAGTCAGGAGTAAGCCCAGAGCACTACCAGGCATGACCCCAAGAATTCCAAAACAAGAGAACATGTTCAAGTTGCTGAGTCTTTTTGTTCACATTTTGCTTTCTTCGAAATGAGTGAATACTATGTAGCTATGTATATTTTCATAATCCATCATTTTACTACCACATTACCTATTTCTTCACATCAACATTTTGTTTTGTTTTGTTTTGTTTGTTTTTGGGCCACACCCGGTGACGCTCAGGGGTTACTCCTGGCCATACTCTCAGAAGTCGCTCCTGGCTTGGGGGACCATATGGGGAACCGGGGATCGAACCGCGGTCCATCCTAGGTTAGCGCAGGCAAGGCAGGCACCTTACCTCCAGTGCCACTGCCCGGCCCCACATCAACATTTTTTTCAGTCTTGGTACTTACTGACATTTGAAGCCAGATAAAAATTTTGTCATAGTAATTATCCTCTGCTGCAATGTGGGTTATTCAGCAGCGTTGCTGGTTTCTACCAGTAGATTACGATCATAATCACAAAAGAAAAATGTCTTTCAAAACTGTCAGGATTCTTCCCAGGGAAGAAATCACCCCTCATTCAGAACCACTACTTCATAGTCAGTTATTACTATCTAAATATTTTGATGATCTTTTAACCATTACCCATTACATGACTCCCATTAATACCTCCACAATTCACATTGATCACAACTATTAAAGAGATCATAGACTTATTCTTGCACTTAGATACAATCAGGCTATTAGTCAAAGTCTGAAAAAATTAAAGAAAAAAAGTTCCTATCATCACAGAATTAAAAGGTTACACCAAAAGAGCAAAGATCTTGGAATTAAATTGCATTCATGTGTTGAAGTAGTCTGAAAGACTCAAGGACCTACAGAGAAACACGGCAAATATCAAGGCATGTTCTGAAATGGAAGAATGTTGCTTCATATGTCAACACTGCTGAGAGTCAAGAAGAACTGATTGTGACTCATCAGACACTAAGGTAGACTTTTTCCCCTTCAATCCCACCAATCATTTTTCTTGTTGCCTTTTTTGACTTCAACCAGGTTGCACCGACCATAATAAAATTAAATGCCAACCTTCAATTTCATGTAAGAGAATATAAATGATCAAAGTTGTAACATGAATAAGAGATAGCATCTCTAATGCATCAACTTTCTTCTAGATTATAGTTATTTTTATTTTACTGCTGTGAAAAGTAGATAGCCTTTGGTCTCTTCTAAACATCCCAGTCCTCATAAAATAATGAAACAGAACTCATAAGCAAAATCACTTTTTAAGAGTTAGAGATTTTTAAAGACAATATACAGCCTTGATTTGTATTATTGCCCTCCAATTTCCTTTTCTTAAATTTTTTAACGATTTTCAAAAATTTTTCAAACTCAGGTTTAAAAACTTATTTACTTTTAATGACTCTGAAAGAAAAAAAAAAACAGTCCTGTATTAGATGCAGAACTGCATTCATCCCAGTATGGCTGACCACTGTTCTTTGGATGGCAATCACAGGACCCAGACTTCAAGCTGTGGAGGAACCTCTTCCAAGCCACAGCATCTGGCTTTTTGGCAAACGAAATGGGGCCGTTGGCCTTGGTGGCTTTGGAGTTTGCCTCTGGGTCTGTCTCGGGGTGAGACTGCTGACGGGAGTGCCTGGATTCTCCTCTCCTTTTCCTTTCACCATCTTCCTCAAATACCTTTTTGGTGTCAAGAGACACCCCCTTTCTTCCATAAGGCAAATACTGTCCTCCCAAAAAACCAGAATGAGTTTCTACATGAACCCTGGGGTACTCCAATCAGGATCTCTTTCCACTGCCCACGTCTCTCATGAAAGCATAAAAATAGGCGAGTTTTCTGGCAGCAGCAATCCTCGCCATCTATTTCATACCCCACCTGCAGAGAGGATAGAAATTAAATGTTCTCTTTTCAGTCACGGGTATTTTTAAGCCTGTATTTTCGCCTTCTTTCCTTGCCATAGATCTTGTTGCCAGTGAAATTTAATAAAGTCATATTTTAAATGAAAATAGCGACCTAATCTCATGGAAACTTTTTTTTTTTCATTATCAAGATCATACCATCTAAGCTGGTGAGCTGGTATGAGGACTTATAGGGGCTTAGTCTGAAGAATTTATGGCACATTAAAATCATAAGTGGAGTCCCCTGGAATGAGCAAACACATGGAACACCAGAAACGGCAGCTCCAGAACAAAGAGACTCACATATCCTCTTAACTGTGAAGAAAAGTAAAAAAGACCAAATTTGGACAGTACAGAATGAGTTTTTGATAATTTTAGGATTAAAAAAAAATAACAACAACCACCCAGCTTCTGCATAATTTTCAGCAAGGGCACTAATCAATATGGCCTCTCTACAGGCTACATATGGCTGTCATGACCAACACACTCAAATGCTAGAATAACTAGTGACAAAGAGACTCCAGGAGACCAGACACAGTTCAGTAGGACTTCTTAAGAAAGGCAGCATTTAGTTCCTCTTGCTAGCACTCACCGGAAAAAGGAAGGCTTTTTTTTGTTTTGTTTTGTTTTTTTTTAACACATCTACAGTGACTAAGTCCAAATCTGTGACTGCACCACTATGTCACAAACCTCCACATATACCTGCAGAAAAAGTCCTGGTAATATATGCTCTATGGAAGGAAAGCAAATGTAAAAGACAGGGAGAGAATCTTTTTTGGATAGACTGTTGGAATATAAATTGTACTTTGGAAATGAGTTGTAGAGGAAATAAACCATCAACTTTGATTTACTAGCAAGTTATGGGAAGCTAAAATGGTTCTCCACAAAACAGATCCTTTGTCCAGAAAAGGGAATTTAAAAAGTGAACAATAATTTTGTCTTTTTTATGAGTGGGAATGTAATAATGTGCTATAAAATACATACATGCATACTACATATATTATACATACATATTTAATTTTATGGATTTTCACATTAAGCAGTACTCGGGGACAAAGTAGTGTTAGGTCCTCACACATGCATGGCAGGTAAAAACACAATTGAATCATATCTGTAATTTTATCATTTAGCTATTGAATAAAATGATAGAGAGTTAATTCCCAAAACAAATAAGCAAAATAAAAGAGTTATATTAGGGGCCCGGGAGATAGCATGGAGGTAAGGCGTTTGCCTTTCATGCAAAAGGTCATCGGTTCGAATCCCGGTGCCCCATATGGTCCCCCGTGCCTGCCAGGAGCAATTTCTGAGCATGGAGCCAGGAGTAACCCCTGAGCACTGCCGGATGTGACCCAAACCCCCCCCCAAAACAAACAAACAAAAAAGAAAAGAGTTATATTACCCAAAACAAAAAGCAAAACTTTGACTGATGAGTACATAATCTATCTAAAAACATAATAGGTTATCTAGTTGCCTTTTTAAAAATTTGATGGGTAGGATTATACCCAGCAGAGCTTACAGCGAGGACCTATCCCTAGCTCTGTGGTGAGAAATGGCCTTGGGCTGTGCTCTGGTGATCATATGTGGCATCATAGATTGGTATCAGGGTACATTGGGGGTGTAAGGTAAGTGCTTTACTGCCTGTTCTATCTGTGTAGAGTCCTGTACTATCTTTCCAGTCCTTGATTTGATCTTTTAAAAATAAATTTAATTTGAAGTTTAAGAGTCATCTCCTTTGGGGGATCGAAGTGGTAGTACTGGGGACAGGGTACTTGCTTTGCATGTGACCCATCTGGTTTCAATCCTCAGTGTCCCATACGGTCCCCTTAGCCTGCCAGAAATGATTACAGAGTATAGAACCAGGAGTAACTCCTGAGTACCTCAGGTATAGCCCCAAACAAGAGTCATCGACTTTGGTCAGTTAGTGCAAATAATTCCTACAGCATTCCTGAAAAGTAATGCTGCTGTGAATAATCAGCCAAGAACCCACAAGACTGAACAACTCTCTCCAGGTATAATTTCCCCCAGTAGCCCCCTATCTTCTGGAACCAGAAAAATTGAGGTAACTTCTGCCCTCAAGTCTAGGCTGGTAAATTTTCCAGAAGAGAATGTGAAATATAATTATTTGTTGTTGTTGTTGTTGTTGTTGTTGGTAATTGGATTTCAGGCTACATGCAACAGTACTCCGGGGTTATTCTTGGCTCTGTGCTCTTGAGATTATTCCTAGCAGTGCTCAGAAGATGATGTCAAGTGAAGGATCAAATAAACCCAGGTCTCTGGCATGCAAAGCATGTGCTCAGCACTTTGAGTCCTCTCTCCAGTCCTAAACTTTTAGCTGAAATGCTAAAATTCAATTACTCTGGCTAAAATAAGAGAGAGGGAGAAAAGGCTACTTCTTGATTCAAGTATGAATCTCTACAGAGATCTAAATTTTGACTATTATATAATACATGGAGGGTGGAGAAATAGTAGCGTGAACAGGACATTAGGTCTTGCATATGTCTGGGTTGGGTTTGATCCCCAGCACCCCATATGGTACTTTAAACTCTACCAGTAGTGATTCCTAGGTGCAGAGTCAGGATTAAGTCCTGAGAACCATGGGGTGTGCTCGCCCAAACAGACAATTAAACAATATATACTAGGCTCTCAAATGCATTTGTTGAATGAATGGATGAATGTAATTTGTGTTACATCACCTTTATAAAACACTAAATAAATACTAATCCAATCAGATACTTCCTGAATTGATCATCACACATTTTTAGAGTAAAGAGAAATAAAACATTTTACCCATTAAAAACATTTGGGGCAGAGTTGGAGCAACAATGGGAACAGTGCTTACCATGCAGGTGGCTAACCCAGGTTCTAGACTCTGATATTGCATATGGTTCTGAGTCTACCAGGAAAAATTCCTGAGTGTAGAGCCAACAGTAACCCCTAAACACTGCCAGTTGTGGCCCCAAAATTAAAATAAAATTATGGGCTAGACTGATAGTATAGCACAGGGGTCCTCAAACTTTTTAAACAGGGGGCCAATTCACTGTCCCTCAGATTGTTGGAGGCCAGACTATAGTAAAAACAAAAACTACGAACAAATTCCTATGCACACTGCATATATCTTATTTTGAAGTGGAGAAACAAAATGGGAACAAATACAGTATGTGGCCCGCGGGCCATAGTTTGAGGACCACTGGATAGCAGATGGATACTTGCCTTGCATGCAGCCAACTCAAGTTCAACATTCAGATTCTATATGGGGCAACCCCTGAACATTGCCAGGCATGGCCCCAAAACAAACAAACAAGGTGATGGAAGCCAGAGAAATAGCTCAAATGGATGGATTGTATTCCTGGGATAGAGACCCTAATTGCTATTGCTGCTACAGCATCCTTACGTAATGTGTAGCCTTGGTAGCCCCCAAGTATCATTGGGCCCAGGCATTGAACCACCAACCCTCACAGCCAGACACAGTATCACCTGGCCACTTGAGCACTGATTGGGATAAATCTATATAGATTTATTCATCCCACCATGCATAAAAATAAAAACTGGTTTATAGAATACATTGATTCGAACTGTTGAATATTGGACAGTATTCTCTAGTATAAAATGTTTCTGTTTTTACTAGAGTGTCTTCATACTTTAGTTAAGTTAAATCTACCCAATATCAGGGCTAGATCTTGGGTAACAGGTGCGACACTTGCCTTGCACACAGCCACCCTGAGTCTGACACTCAACATCCTAAGTGGTCTCTTAAGTCTCCCCCAGGAGTGATCCATGCATGTAGAGCCAGGAACAAGCCCTGAGTACTGCTGGGTGTGACCCAAAAACCTACAATAAAATAAAAAATAATGGAACATTTTGGTGCCTTTCCAAGTATCTAATTGTGCACATGTGCTAAGTCAAGGTGATCTATTTCATGGCATAATATTCCACTGGAATATCTAGAGAAACTTTTCCTATTTTCTTTTTTTAAGGGGAGCTACCTTCAAGTCTTCTCTACTTGTGTGTATTACTGAAACAATGGGAAAGGTCAGGTTAAACTTGAGGAGCTATTTCTATGGACACTATAGACATGTAAGTCTGTACCAGCTCTTCTAAAAACCAGAAAGTGTCAGAAGTAACTGAGACATACTTTCTACTGTAGGTAGCCCTGTAAATGGGAGTCTGTCATCTTCAGGAGTATTGGGAAGTAATTATATCTTTCTCTCTTGCTTGTTCATTTGCTGAATTAGCTGCCAGAAACTGCCATTAGGGCTGAGAGCCACCTAGTCACCAAATTAGCTTAAATGATATTCAATAACTGATTGGGAATGTCATTATTGAGTGACTACCCAAAGTCACACACGTGTAATAAAGATGGCCTTCGATGGCAAGAAAGTGACACACGTTGTTACCCTTAATAACATGGTTGAACAAATAGAACATCTAAGTGTCAGCAGCCCAAAGAAGAAGCCCACTTGTACTGGTCTCTAGAAGATTTGGTCTTTCCCTCTGATTTTCAGCAGACACACGTGGCCTCATCACGAAGGAAACTAAGGAGTGGTTGATAGCAAGTAAATGAAGTATTTCCACTTTGGCAGTCTGGAAAAGTCAGAGGAAATGAAATGTTCGTTGGAGATGTGCTTCTAGACCAGGAACAGGAAGGAGAGAGGGAACCAACGTGTTGTGCCAGCTTCCAGGGCAGGGAGGTGGCCTGGCTCTGGAGTCACCAGTGCCGAGGGATGATGGAAGAGGAGGAGCCTGGAGCTTCCCCAAACCTCCGGATCAGCCTCCCTGAAAGGCAGGAAGAGTCACAAAAGGGACCAGAGGGCAGGGAGTCTGCAAGTGAATGGACTGGACAGCCGAAGAGTGGAAGATTACTAGGTGGGCCCAGGGGTCTGGAGGGCTGCAAAGGGCCGACTGGTGTGGAATGTTCTATGTAGTGTGTGTGTGTGTGTGTGTGTGTGTGTGTGTGTGTGTGTGTGTGTGTGTGACACAACCTGCTTACCTCCTCTTCCTCTTCCAGGCACTTCCCAGTTTCCTCCTCCATAGGGGATGTATGTGTGTTTTGTGTGTGTGTGTGTGTGTGTGTGTGTGTGTGTCTGCGACAGCCTGCCTACTCTTTCTCTCTCTCCCTCCTCTTTCTCTCTCTGTCTCAGGCACTTCCCAGAGTTCAGATCCCAGCGGTGCCAGTCTCTGGCGCTCGAAGGGGCTGGTCAATGCGAAAAGTCGCCAGAACTTGCCCGAAGAGGCGCGTCCCCCACTTGCCCTTTGGTAAAGGAAGGGGACCGCGCAGTTAGTTGGCATCCTTACCCGGCCCCCAAGAGGAGGAGCAAGGGGGTGAGGGATTCTGATTGGGGAAGCCCCCTCACTCAGTCGCAAAAGCCTTCCAGCTGGACTGCTGGGGTGGGGGTAGCACCGGGGCCGAAGGGGTCCCCGAGTCCTATCTGGAGGCGCCTCCAAAAAATAAAACCCGAACTGAGATCTGCCGCTTCCCCCACCTGTACCCGCCTCTCCCGGGGCCCACAGCTACGGGGTCGCACCTGGGGCGCCGCCGCTCTTTCTTTCTGTTCACGGGGCTTTGGGAACGCCGGAGCCACCCTCCCCTCCGGTTACGGGTTCGAAACCACGGCCGGCGACTCGAGGCCCGAGCTCCGGGCGCCACACCAAGAAAGTCCCGAAGCTCAGAGAGGCACGGAAGACTTGCCTTCCTCTCCTCCTCCTCTTCCTCCTCCTCCTCCCCAGCTCCTAAGCTGCAGCCGGGCGTGCTCGAACCCAGGAAGGGTGGCAGAGTCTCCCTCCCACTCTGCACCCACTGCAGCCACGCGCGCGCGCCGGGCGACCCGCCACACAGCCACCCACCCACCTACCCACCCGGCCAGGAGGCGCGCGCAAAAGCGCACGGAGCGCTCCGGTCATTGAGTCGCAGAGCGCGGGCATCGGGACCTGGCCGAGTGGCGGGGGGCCGTGTCTTGGCTCCCAGAGGTCCACACACACACTCCCAAGGGTCTGAGAGTCTTCCCCCCCGGGACAGCCCGCCCCCAACTTTCCTTGAAGCGCCTCCGCGCAGCATCTCAGCTCTCCGGGCAGTCCCGGCCCTGGAGACACTCGTCCGACTGTCCAGGCGGCCCAGGACCGGCCGCCAGGGCCTCTAGCGTCCGGGGAGGGGGCGGCTGCGAGCCTTCCCTGGCTCCCCAAGAGGTTGGTCCGGAGTGGAACCCCGCAGACCCGGGACCGAGCGACCCACGGCCCGGGCCGCTCCTGCAGAAACTCGCCCGCCCAGGCGCACACAAGTGGAACCCAATTTAGGAGCGGAGCTGGGAGACCTGGGGAAGGAGGGGACCCGGGAGGTTGGCACCCGTTCGTTTCTCAGGTAGGCGAGGAGCACTTTTCCTTGACTTGGACGCCACCGCATTAGAGTTAATGGCTGCAGCAGCCTGCTTCTCCTGGTTAATTGTCTTTGTGTTTGGATAAAGAATGTAATCTTCTCAACCACACCGTTAAAAATAGGTTGCCTTTTCAATTAGGAAGCGTCGCGAGCCCAGCAGTCAATTTTCCTAATAAAGATGCATTATAGTTTCAAGACTTTATTTATTTATTTTTTTTAAAGAATGGAAAAGTCCCAGGTTTTGGGCATTAGTCGCGATTATGGCGAAAGACTAGAGTTTCTCTTACAACGTCTGCGGTCGTGGAGTGCTTTAAACGCTAGACTTAAAGTCAGTGACAATTCTGCAAAAAA
>PVKC010034877.1:0-13602 GCA_004027635.1 Crocidura indochinensis
TTCTTTCTTTCTTTCTTACTTTTCTTTCTTTTTTTCTTTTGTCTGCTTTCCTTTCTTTTAAAATAGTATCTTAATTTAAGCACCATGATTTCAAACATGATTATCGTTGGGTTTCAGTCATAAAAAGAACAACTCCTTTGCCTTTGCAACATCCCCACCACCAGTGCCCCCCATCTTCTTCATCCTGCACCCCCTGCCTTTATTCCATACAGCATTCTACTTCACTCACTCATTAACATTGTCATGATAGTTACTTGATCATCACAAAAAGCGGTGAGTGAATTTAAAGAAATGTCTGCTTGTCTTTACTAACCTTTCTCCAGCTTCTTTATATTGTATTTAAATAGTTTATTTTCTAAATCTGGTTATGTTGTCATCCAAAAAAAATAATATTAGTGGACATTTTGATCATGGGCTATAAAGTACAATGACTGAAAGAAAATGTTTAATGATACTAACTTTGATTTCAGTTTGATTTGATTCTAATTAGAACAAGATCAGGGTGGACATGAAGAACCAATAGAGAACAGATCTAAAAGTTCTTTTTACAAATTGCTTTATTTAAACGCAGTGATTACAAAATGGTTCATTGCTGGGTTTCAGTCATACAATGTACATCATCCTTCAACAGGGCACCCTTGCCATTAGAAACAAAAGTTCATATCCTAGTTTTAAGCCCCATTATTGAGGAAGTTAAAAAAATCTGATATTGAAAAGTTAGAGAAGCAATACAGGGTTTAAGGTGCTTGCTTTGCACTAAGCTGACCCAAGTTGAGTCCTTCAAACTAACATAGATCCCTGAGCAGTGATCCCTGAACATAGAGCCAGAAGTAATACACAACGAATTTTAGGTGTGGTTTAAGTTTCCAACTCCCTCTCCTCCCACCACACACACACACACACACACACACACACACACACACACACACACACACACAAAGACATACAGACTCAAAACTTTAAAAGATTTTTTTTAGCATTTGAGAACCTTAATCATTTGAGTAATATTAACCTAATTACCCTTCTTACAAATTTGGTACAAATAGTACATCTATGTCCACAAATGCAGTTGCCATGTTCAAACCAGGCCACTCCACAGACATAATGCTTTTTTTTGGGGGGGGGGCACACCCAGTGACGCTCAGGGGTTACTCCTGGCTATTCGCTCAGAAGTCGCTCCTGGCAGGCACGGGGGACCATATGGGGAACCGGGGAATCGAACCGCGGTCCATCCTAGGTTAGCGCCGGCACCTTATCTCCAGCGCCACCGCCTGGCCCCCAGACATAATGCTTTTTACTGAAGCTCTATCTTTTTACTGAAGCTCTATGATTCACTTCAGGGATATAACATTCTTGTTTTGTTTTGATATGTTTTGTTTTGGGGCCATACCCGGCGATGCTCAGGGGTTACTCCTGGCTATGCACTCAAAAATCGCTCCTGGCTTGGGCGACCATATAGGACGCTGGGGGATCGAACCGCAGTCTGTCCTAGGTCAGCCGCATGTAAGGCAAACATCTTACCGCTGCGCCACCACTCCGTCTCCAAGAGATATGCCATTCTGATAAAACTGGAGGTAGGCTGATTTGTGACTGATATCACCAAGGTTTTTTGGAGCAAGTTCATACTCCCTTTCTCTGTATCTTTCTTCTTCTAGGAGTGCTGACAGCTGGGTACACACACAAATCTGTATTATTAGTATATTATCATTATAGCATCATTATATTAGCTATTAGTTAATTATAGTACTGATATTAGTTGTCCAGAGTGCTAATTCTGAACAAGTTCATTTGTTTAATGCTATCATCCCTATAGAAACACACCAATTTAAAGAATGGACAGCTAACAAGAGCTTAATTCTGCCATTGTCTTAAATTTTTTTTATGTTTTTGCGGGGGGGATCACACCAGGGGTTACTCTTGGCTCTGTGCTCAGAAATCGCTCCTGGCAGGCTCGCGGACTATATGGGATGCTGGTATTCGAACCACCAATCTTCTGCATGCAAGGCAAATGACTTATCTCCAATCTATCTCTATAGCCCCCAACATTCTGCCATTGTCTTAATGAATTCAATGGTGATACAATTATTCTTACAAATATATTTGCTTCTGTACTTTTCTTTTTATTCCTTCCTTTGTTCCTTCCTTCTTTCCTTTCTTCCTTCCTTCCTATCTTCATTGTGCTTTGTTCTTTCTATTTTACAATTTTTTCAGTACATTGCTTTTATTTATTTAGAAATAAATGTATTATGATCAATGATGTGGTGCATTTTCTTTAAATACATTTTTAAAAATGTAAACATTATAAATTTAAAAATTATAAATAGATATTATATACAACACAATGGTTCTATATCTTGGCATATATCCCAAGGATATAAAATATCAATTTGAAAGGATATATGTACATCTAAAATTTGCATTATTATTTATGTGATTATGATCTAGAAACCACTCAGTTATCCAACAACTGAAAGAATAAAGAAATTAATTGTGTTGGGGCCCGAGGGACAGCATGGAGGCAGGGTGTTTGCCTTGCATGCAGAAGGACAGTGGTTCAAATCCTGACATCCCATATGGTCCCAAGCCTGTCAGGAGCGGTTTCTGAGTGTAGAACCAGGAGTAACACCTGAGCATTGCCAGGTGTGACCCAAAAACAAAAACAAAAGAAATAAATTATCTTTTTTTAAGCAGGTTAATAGTTTTTTTTATTATTTTTAAAAATTAAATGAATCACTGTGAAATAAATAGTTTCAGACTTGTTTATGGTTGAAACTTGGTTATATCATTTCCCACCACTTATCCCTTCACCAGTATGCACCAATGTTCCCAGTTTCTTTTTTATCCTCCTCATCCCAGTTTACCACTATGGCAAACACTATTTTTTTCTCAGCTATGAGAAAAATTGCTGTTTGCTACAACTTGGATGAAGTAATAGCTGAATTATAATAAAAAGACTAATACAAGATGGTTTTATTCATATATAGAATAAAAAAGAAAAATACACTAAACAATCCCTAGTGGAAACAAATCCCGAGGCATCATCAATAGAACTGGGAATAGAAGAAGCTAGAGGAAATTAGAACAATGCTGGAATGTCTTGGCACATTATTAGAGGGTCTATAGTGGGATAGCAAAAATAACAATAATTTTAGTACTGTTTTAAACTGTAATGTTTCAATTTATATAATAAATTAAAAGAAACTCCCCTAAAGTCTTAGCAAAGCAATCTAAAAGATGGAGCTACTCTGTATTTTCATTTGTATGACCCACAATTTTTATCTGTTGAAATTGACTGTTTAAATATAAGTGTTTTCCAAATAATTTACTATGAATATCAGAGTTTATATTTAATATAAATTAACATGTTATTTAATAATATATTGATGACATAATTTAATAATGCAATGCTATTATTTAAATTTATTTTATGTATCATCAATGTTGAATTATTACACTAGAATAAATGATGCCAAAAGATTGTACTGATTTTTAGGAATCCTTGCTATAAACCCATAAAAAATCATGGGTATACTAGTCACTCAGCTGAAAGTTGGCAATCAAAGGAGAGAATGGGTCAAGATACCACCTTGCCAAAGTCATGCCTAGTGCACTAATAACCTATAATGGCCACATTGCCTATGGCCATGCCTCACCACTCCTCTACAACTCTCTACAGAGACTCCAGTCTGACCAAAACTCTAGATATGTGGGAATTTGTTCTGATAGCACCAGCATATTTTTGGATAATAGTGTAGGCATTCTCTATCGGATTTCTGTAATTCCAGAAGAACTGGTAGCTAAAAATATGCCTCCACAAAAGCCAGTAGTAAGTGAAATAATGCTTGGAATTCCTGGACTGCAATGGCTGCATTCATGGCCATATGACAACTTCATTTTTTAATACTATCATAACATAACACACCATTTTAGATGCCAATATGTAACTGAAGTTACTTAATGTTCAGAAAAATAAATGGAGTAACAAAATGGTCACCTCTAGTAAGTAAGAGTTAACTAAATTTTCTGACAATGATTTCTTGAAATCATTGGTGATACAATAATTTTCACAAAAGAAATGAAAAGGGACTGGAGAGATAGCATAGACGTAAGGCATTTGCCTTGCATGCAGAAGGATGGTGGTTCTAATTCCTGCATCCCTTATGGTCCCCGAGTCTGCCAGGAGCTATTTCTTGAGCATAGAGCCAAGAGTAATCTGAGTAATCTGAACACTGCCAGATGTGACCCAAAAACCAAACAAAACATAATGAAAAGGCTGCTAAATATTTCAGCCCTCATAAAACTTATAGTATTGCATAAAGAATTTTAAAACATTTGTACAACTTGAAAAATTGTACACTGCTATATCTTACAATGAAAATGAATGGGGACCAATATTTATTTTGAATCCAAAATTATTACTGAATTCTGATGTGATTTTAAATTATTAATTATTTTTAAAACCATATTCACTGAGATGTTTACAGTGAATATTATAACTTCTTTAAATAATAAAATTAAGAACTAGAGAGACAGGACAGAAATTAAAGTACTTGTCTTTCATGTTGCCAAACCATTTGATGATTGGTACTACATATGGTCACTAAGAATCACCAGAAATATTATTTGAGCAAATCCAGGAGTAAAACTTAAGCATCATGTATTGATGAGCAAAAACAAAACGAAAATAGAATGAGTGCCATGTGTTTAGTAAACACCTATAGTTGTACAAATTTTATCAATTTCTATTTAGAAAATGTTCTCCACCTCAAATATACTACATATTTTTTGAAATATGCCCTCACTTCTCTTGTATATTTGTCGTATCTATGTATACAGCTATTTTCTATGGTCACTTTATATTTGAACATGCCATATAAATAATTTATACATAACTGCTATTGTGCATGAGTTACTTTATGTCGTACTATACTCTATGACAGACATATATTTTTCATTTTTAAATATATTCCATTATGTAAATACTTAATTTATAAATTTATAGAATTTCATAACTATAGTTATTTTGTGATTATGTTCTTTGTTTTTTATTTTATTAATTCAAGTCATGCTCAGGAACTATTCCCATATTTAAATAAATTTTTTAAGTTAAGTAACTTTTTTATTTGTTGGTTTTGACCCATACCTGGTGATGCTTGGGGGGTTCTTCCTGACTCTTCATTCAAGAATGAAGAATTACTCCTGGAAGTAACCAAGAGACAATATGAGGGGGCTGGGCGGTGGCGCTGGAGGTAAGGTGCCTGCCTTGCCTGCGCTAGCCTAGGACGGACCACGGTTTGATCCCCCGGTTCCCCATATGGTCCCCCAAGCCAGGAGCAACTTCTGAGCGCATAGCCAGGAGTAACCCCTGAGTGTCACTGGGTGTGCCCCCCCAAAAAAAAGAGATAATATAAGATGTTAAGAAACCATCCTGGGGGACTGGAGCAGGGGCATAAGTTGTAAGATTATCCCCCTATTTCCCATATGGCCCCCCAATCCAGGAGTGATTTTTGAGTGCAAAGGCAGGACGTCACCAGGTGTGGCCCAAAAATAAACAAAGAAAAAAAAAGAAACCATCCTGGGTTGACCACATCCAAGACATGCACACTACCTGCTATGTTGTCATCACTCTTGTCCATGAATGCAGTAACATTGATTTCCAAGATGCATTATTATATTATTAGGATACATTATCTACCACATTTACCACCAATAACTACTATCTGTCCATGAGAGCCTATTGAACCTTCTCAACATTTTCAGTGCACCACTGCTCCGGCCCTGAATAAAATAATTTTTAAAATTCTAAATAAATTTAATAAAAAAAATTAGAATTTGTTTCACCTCACAAATTGAGGGGGAAATAATGAAGTATACCAAGACAGTCAAAAAACAAAATGAAAAAGAAATCCATAATGTGGCCGGAGAGATAGCATGGAGGTAAGGCGCTTGCCTTTCATGCAGAAGGTCATCAGTTCGAATCCCGGTGTCCCATATGGCCCCCCGTGCCTGCCAGGAGCAATTTATGAGCATGGAGCCAGGAGTACACTGCAGGGTGTGACCCAAAAACAAAAACAAAAAAAAAGACAGTCATATGAACATTGAGTAGAAATAAAAAAATGATCAGATTTTAACACCAAATCCAAAGCCAAAGATAACAGATTTGATATCCAATCTACGATAAGCTAGACACAGAGGGGACCACTTATACTAGCAGTCCCAGGGTGTAAAGGAGGGGATATGGGATGCTTGCTGGGAACAAGTGTGAAGGGAGGACAACATTGGTCGTGAGAATGCTCCTGATTCAATGTCAATATGAGCGTAAAATATTACTGTGAAAGATTTGTAATCCACTTTGGTCAAAATTAAAAATATTATAAAAGTCTAAATAAATAAAATGACCTTTATGCATACCCAAAGTCTTATACAGATTCAAGAAAATATCGTTTTGAAATTTGAATGACATTATTCAATGACTTAGAAAAGTCTTCTAAAATTTCTATGTGATAAAAACACCTCCCTGAAAAAGTTTAATTTGTGAGGAAAAGGAAAAGAAGAGATAGTGCTTTTTCTGACTTTTAATGTATTCTAACTATAGTGATTAGTATTAGTATTAGTAGTACTGAATTAAAATAAAAATCAGACCAATAAAATGAGAGTAGATAAATCAGAGAATATTATGTAGACATTTGGACAGATAATCTATGACAAAGGGGGTGTATCATTGAAGTAAAGTAAGAAATGATTCTTTAAGAAATAACATTGAGGGGCCCGGGAGATAGCATGGAGGTAAGGCATTTGCCTTTCATGCAAAGGGTCATCGGTTCAAATCCCGGTGCCCCATATTGTCCCCCGTGCCTGCCAGGAGCAATTTCTGAGCTTATAGCCAGGAGTGACCCCTGAGCACTGCTGGGTGTGACCCAAAAACCAAAAACCAAAAAAAAGAAAAAAAAAGAAATAACATTGATAATATTACACTAAAATCTACACAATATAATGAGAGAAAACATATTCAAAGCTCTCCCGGATATCAATCCAAAAACATTGTCAAAGATTTTATTCTATTATCAAAGATAAAATAAAAAATAACTGGAGTTACACCAAATTTTAATTTTTTTCTTATGGTTAAAAAACGCTTCCGCTAAAATAATCAGACACTTTAAATTTTATATTTGCAACATTTTTGACAAGAACTCCAAGTTATAAATCCTCAAATTAAAATGTTCTTCTAATATTCATACATTTATCATCCCATAGATAGCTGTGTACTGAGATATATTAAATTTGAACAGAGAAAAGAAATAATGTTCTCTGTTCTATTTAAGGACAATATTTATAGCTCTATTGCAAAATTTATTTTATATGAGTTCTATATGAAGAACAGTAAAAATTAAAAAGTAAAAGTATTTGATTGCTGTGTTGCTGATAAACATTCTGTACTATATATAGACATAGCGATATCTATAGTTACGGTATGTGTAACACACATAGACAAGCTAAATTTGTCTTTTATATTGTAATTTGAACTTTTATTTGATTTCAAGACTGTTATGGGATTGTTCCACTTTTTTTTTACAAGTATGTAATCGCTATGACTAAGAGCATTTTTGGTCTAAAATTTTCTGCCTCACTAACTTCTAGTAGTACATAATAAGTAGAACTAAAGACATAATTAAAATTTTATTTGCCATTCCTATAGGAATAATTTAATTTTGGCAGTGATCCTTAAAACTTGTAGATTTGCCAAAATAAATCATTGGAGATTGAGTGTTTGTCGGATATTTGCCCCAAAATGGGTGACTGTCAGTTTTTTGCAGATGTGAATTGGAGACACAATGGCAAGTCATATTCTCCAACAGACTTGGCAGTCCTTTGGGTTTTTGGAGCCAAAGCATGTTAATCTTGACTCAAGCAAGATTATTCCCTAAAATTAATTTTCCTCAGTGACATATAAATATGAGATGTCTTAGATAGTGAGAATAATATTAAAAAATAAAGAGAAAAGAAACACTATTTTGACACCAGTTTCATGTATTTATATCCTCTTTAGAGTATATGTAGATAAGAACTTGAATTCATAAAGATGAACGCTATTCTAGACAGAAAGACGTTAAAATTAGATACTTAGCAAGTCTCTTATTGTTTAGATTTGTGTCATGAGTATGCAACATGCTTCTATTTTTATCTGGTTGTAAACATATAAATATTTGTTTATATTTAAATAAAACCCCACTTTTAGGTGGAATGAGTTATCAAATACTTTCTAAAAATGATTTTTTTCTTTTTATATACAGAATAAAACCATTATTAAAGCATCTATTAATTGGAATTTTAGTCTGTAGGTAAGTCTAAAATACCATTGAAGATTTATAAAAGAAAAGAAAGATTATGTGACTTTGTTATTATTATATTAACCAATCTACTACTATTAGTTTTAAGATAGCAATCTCTTTAAAATATTTTGTTTGTAGTAGTGTTTAATCATAGCAAATATTTATATAAGTAACAATAAAATCAACATATGAATAGGCAATATCAATTTTAAATTTAAGCTTACTTGTGCTTCATTTGTCCTAATTTTACTCATCTTAATTTTCACTTAACTTTATTTTATTATTGTTAATTTGATCTTTAATACAAAATTTTCTTTTCTTTTAAATTAATTTTTCTATATTCTACATATATGTAAAATCATAGTAATTTTGTTTCTTTTCTAATATTTTATAACATTTAAATCATTGTGATTTACAAAGTCCTTTATATTTGGGTTTCAGACAAAATCAGACACAATCTCACCATTAATGTTGACCTCCCTCCACTCCTGTGTTCCCAGATTGTATAGCAACCACCACCATTGCCCCCTAGTCTGCCAGTATAAAAGGTCTATTTAAAGTTTAGATAGATGCACGAAGGTCAAATAATTTAAATGGATTAAAGACCTTGATATCATACTTAAAACCATAAAATACGTAGAACAACACACAGGTAATACACTCCACAACACTGATACTAAATACATCTTTAACGAAGAAAGAGCACACTCCAAACAAGTGAAATCAGAGATAAACAGGTGGGATTATATTAAGCAGAGAAACTTCTGTACCTCAAAGGAAATAGTGCTTAGGTTACAAAAACCACCCACAGAATGGGAGAAACTATTCACCAAATACCTATCAGATAAGGGGTTAATATCCAAAATATACAAGACACTGACAGAACTTAACAAGAAAAAAGCATCTAAAAATGGGGAGAGGAAATGCACAGAGACTTCCTCAAAGAATAAATACAAATGACTAAAAAGCACATGAAAAAATTCTATATCACTAATTATCAGGGAGATGCAAATCAAAATAATGAAGTATACCATTTCATGCCACAGAGACTAGCACATATCACAAAGAACAAGGACAATCAGGGATGATTGGAATGTGGGGAGAAAGGAACTCTCATTTATTGCTGGTGGGAATGCTATCTAGTTCAGCCTTTATGGAAAACAATGAAGAGATTTCTCAACAAACTGGAAATTGAGCTCCCATATGATCCAGCTATACCAATACTAGGGATATATCCTAAGAACACAAAAGCACAATACAAAAATTCCATCCTCACACCTATATTAATTGCAGTGCTATTTACAATAGCTCGACTCAGGAAACAACCAAGATGCTATTCAAAAGATAAATGGCTAAAGAAACTGTGGTACATATACAAAATGGAATATTATGCAGTCATCAGGAGAGATGAAGTCATGAAATTTTCCTATACATGGATATACATAAAATCTATTATGCTGAGTGAAATAAGCCAGAGGGAGAGATAGACACAGAATAAGCACACTGTTCTATGGGATTTAAGAAAATTAAAATACATTATTATACCCAGAGATGGGGGCCGGAAGGAGAGGCTCACAATAAGAAGCTCACCACAAAAGTGGTGAGTGCAGTTAGAAAAATAACTACACTAACAAGTACCATGACAATGTTAATGAGTGAGAAAAGTAGAATGCCTATCTCAAACACAGGCAGGGATTGAGGAAGGATCCCTCCTCGGGGGCATTGGTGGTGGGAATGTTGCTCTGGTGAAGGGATAGTGTCCTTTGTATGACTGAAATCCTAGTATAATCATGTTTGTAAACACTGTGCTTAAATAAAGACATTATTTTTAAAAATAATGTTTAGAGAGAGTTGCAGCCTGAATGTTGTCTAAATTTGGATAGGGATGCATTGAATCTATATAGAAGTTTAGGTAAGATGGTCATTATGATAATATTGATTCTTCCAATCCATAAGTATGGAATATTTTTTTCATTTCCTTATGTCCTGTTTATTTCCTTTCTTGTTTTGAAGTTCTTGTGGTTTAAGTTTCTTGCCAATCTTGTTAGGTTGTTTCCTAAGTACTTGATGATGTTGGACACCACTTTATTTTTTAATTCAATTTTTATTTTATCAAATTTATTTGAATGTACTTCCAAGATAATATTAGGAGCAAATTTTTGTCTAAAATTTTATTTATGTCCCATTATTTTTTGCTCTCTTTATCTTTTCTTTTATTATTTTAAAACTATGGATACAAGGTTGTTCATATACCAGTACTTTTTTCATACTTTAAAAATATACATCAGATTATCAACATAGAGAAAAAGTTGTTAATGACTGAATTAAAGTTATGAAATATATGACAACCTTCACCAGTGTGCATTTCCCAACACCAAGCTCAAGTTTCCCTCTCAACTTCCCTGATACCTTCGGGAGCAGGCATTTTACTTCTATCTCTCTCTCTCTCCCTTTCTCTGTCCATCATTCTCTCTCCCTTTCTCACTCTTGCTCTCCCCTCTTTTTCTTTTGTGACATGTGTTTTTTTAGTACTGCAAATGAAGGATTTCCATAAATGTTCTTTCAATATTAGACCTTCTCTACTCTAAATACACTCTCTGCTTTTTATGGCAAGCTACCTACCATGGAATTGTCCTCCATATTTTTGTCTCCATTGTCTCTAGCTATCGCTTCAATGCTGTCCTTTATTTTTCTTTTATACCAGCGATAAAGGATAAGATTATTCTGTGTTTCTCTCTCTCCTTCTGACTCATTTCGCTTAGACACTATTTTAAATGGGATAGACAAATGATCTCTTTCTCTTCTGAGTCATTATTTGTATAAAGGAATGATGTGTCTTTTGTTTATTGACTTTGTAGCTGGCCACTCTGCAGTATTAGTTTCTTGTTTATAGGACCTTTTTTGTACATTTTTTAGGGTCTTCGATCATGTCATCTGCAAATGGAGATAGTTTGCCTTCTTATTTTTAATTTGGATTCCTTTGATTTCCTTTTCATCTCTAATTGCTCTTACTCGGACTTCTAATACTATGTTGAGTAAGATTGGAGACAGTTGGCTTTTTTTTTGCCTAGATTCTGATCTTAGTGGAACTGCTTTCAGATTTTTGCAATAATGTTGACTGTGGTCTTTTTATAAATAGCTGTTACTATCTTGAATAAGTTTTTTCCCACATATATTTTACGCATGGTTTTAATCACAAATAGGTGTTGAATTTTGTCAAATGCTTTCTTTGCATTGATACAATCAAATGCATTTTATTTTTCTTTTACTGATGTGGTAGTGTAGAATGACTTGTGTGTATTGAACCGTCCTTGCATCACTAGGTTGAAATCCACTTGGTCATGATATATATATTTTTGATGTGCTCTTGGATTCAGTTTACTAAGATTTTATTAAGTGTTTTTGTATTATTATTTTTCTACCTGTCTTAATTCTCTAAATATAAAGCCCTCTAGGCTCATTATAGTTGCAAATGTCAGGTTTTAACCTTTCTTGCTCAAACATCATTCCATTTTTTCCATTTGTCAATGGGAAACTGGGTTATTTTCAGTTCTTGGTTGTTTAAAATAATGGTGCAATGTAAATACTGTAGTGCAAACCCCTTGTTCAATTAACAATTTATTTTTATTTATTTATATTTTTTGGTTTTTGGGTCACACCCAGCAGTGCTCAGGGTTTACTCCTGGCTCCATGCTCAGAAATTGCTCCTAGCAGGCACGGAGGACCATATGGGGCACCGGGATTCGTCAATTAACAATTTATTTTAAGGTTAAATATCTAGAGTGGCATGCATAGTGTGATATATTTTTCTACTTTTAACTTTTGACACATTTTCATGATGGTTTTAATACTGGCAGTGCCAATTTACATTCCATTAACAATGTTTTCTAGCAATGAGTAAGGATTACTTGTTTTCACACACAGACTTTTTGGATAATAAGCATTATGAGAGATTTAAGATTATTATTCAATTGTTTTTGTTTGTATTTCCCCAGTAATAGAAGATGTTGAAAATTTTTTCCATGTTCCCATTGGTCATCTGCTTTTTTTCTTGAAGAGAGATTCAGATTTTCTTTAAATCTATTTTTTTATTTTTTATTGTTCCATTATTGATGCTCATATATTTTAACAATACCATGTTAGATATATGGTGAAAAACTCTCACTCAGTAGGATGTCTTGTTGTTTTAAAGTAAGTTTCTCTTATTGAGAAGAAATTTTAGTTTGGTGTAATCCCATTTGATTATTTTTAAATAATATCTTTATTAAACTCTGTAATTACAAACATAATTGTTGTTGGGTTTCAGTCATACAAAGAATACCCCCCTTCACCAGTGCAACATTCTCATCACCAAGGCCCTCATCTCCCTTCCCCCCACCTATATTCCAGACAGACTTTCTACTTCTCTCACTCATTGACATTTTTATGACAGTTCTCAGTGTAGTTAGTTATCTAACTGCACTCACCCCTCTTTGTGGTGAGCTTCATATCGTAAGCCAGTCCTTCTGACCCTCAGCTCTGAGAATTATTATTTTTTATATTTTATTTTAACACCTTGATTACATACATGATTGTGTTTGGGTTTCAGTCATGTAAAGAACACCACCCATCACCAGTGCAACGTTCCCATCACCATTGTCCCAAATCTCCCTCCTCCCCGCCTGTACTCTAGACAGGCTCTCCATTTCCCTCATACATTCTCATTATTAGGACAGTTCAAAATGTAGTTATTTCTCTAACTAAACTCATCACTCTTTGTGGTGAGCTTCATGAGGTGAGCTGGAACTTCCAGCTCTTTTCTCTTTTCTGTCTAAAAATTATTATTATTGCAAGAATGTCTTTCATTTTTCTTAAAACCCATAGATGGGTGATACCATTCTGTGATTTTCTCTCTCTCTCTCTGACTTATTTCACTCAGCATGATAGATTCCATGTACATCCATGTGTAGGAAAATTTCATTACTTCTCTTCTGACAGCTGCATAATATTTTGTTGTGTATATGTACCACAGTTTCTTTAGCCATTCGTCAGTTGACGGGCATCTAGATTGTTTCGAGTCTTGCTATGTTAAATAGTGCTGCAATAAATATAGGTGTAAGGAAGGGGTTTTTGTATTGTATTTTTTGTGTTCCTAGGGTATATTCCTAGGAGTGGTATAGCTGGATCGTATGGGAGCTCGATTTCCATTTTCTGGAGGAATCTCCATATCGCTTTCCATAAAGGTTGAACTACACAGCATTCCCACCAGCAGTGGATAAGAGTTCCTTTCTCT
>PVKC010034878.1:0-13619 GCA_004027635.1 Crocidura indochinensis
CCGGCTTGGGGGAACATTTGGGAAGCCGGGGAATTGAACTGAAGTCTGTCCTGGGCTAGTGCGTGCAACACAAACACCCTACTTCTTGCACCACCACTCCAGTCCATACTACAATTAGTTTTATAGAGTAATTCTCCTATCTGGAATGGAATTAGCCCCCAAAATCTTAGGGGAAGAAAACAATGAATGTTTGTATTTTTTTAAATAAATACAAACTTGATGTCCATGACTACTTATTTCTGAAAGCTGGTTTCTTTTTGTATGTAAGAGAGCATTTGATAGTACTTAAAGCTTACTGTGTACAAGATTTACTCTTGATGCTGGGTATGGAACTGGTTTTAATACCTTTGTAGGGCAAGAGGTTTAACCCCTATGCTAGCTCTCCAGCCCAAAATGATGAGTTCTTTTGAATTAATGTTTTTATTAAATAACTTTTCAATGTACTTTTTCAATTCAATTGAATCTATTCAATAAATGTACTATATCTTGCTTGTTTATGTTTACAGGAAAAATGAGAAAGAACAAAGAGAAATTTTGATTAGAGTGATCCCTGTACCAAAACAGAATATGTCAATACTTGTCTTATTCATAAAACTCACCATATAATGCAAAAGAAAAAGTAAGTCAGATCCTCATGTTTTAGGGGCAAACCTGGTGGCACTCAGAGGTTACTCTTGGCACTGCATTAAGAAATTGCTCCTGGCAGGGTAGGGGATCATATCAGATGCTGGGGATCAAACCGGGGTCCCAGTCAGCCATGTGCAAGGCAAACATGTCCTACTGCTGTGCTATCATTAGGTCTCTAGTCTTTATTTTGTAATAAGACCAAATGGGTTTGTCTATTGGTCAGCTTAGATTGCCATCACCATAAAACAATGTTTACATTCTTCAGCACCATAGACTCTATTCTTGAAAGAGATGTATATCAAGACATGAAAAATATCATGGTTATGTTGACTGTGCAAGCTAAAAATGACATTCTTGAGAGAAGGTGGGCCAAGTTCCTGTCTTGTCAAAGTAGCTTCACCCACTAACATAACCGCAGCTTTGCAATGGCCCAGTTTCAACATCTAACCAATCATAAATCTCTACAGAGATACCAAACAGAATAAAATTAACTTATAATATTGATATTTGGACTGTCATCTCGAAGGAAGGAGGTCAGGTGTCCTCCCTCCCATCTCGTACTTCTAGAACTCCTGCCAACCCCTTAACAGCCCCAATATTAGCCACAGAGCTTGGATTTCCTGGATAATTCAAAATTTTTCAATACTATTATCCCAACTTGACCAATTTAGACCAATTCGAAACCACTAAATATTCAGAAACAAAACAAATAACAGGAAATCAACTAACAACAAATCACTTATCTGACAATAACTTAATGACCTCTTTGCAAGATACATTAATTACACTAATTTCCTTATTGCTGGATTTTTAAAAATCTGTTTGTTTTCAGAGAATCATGCTCTACTCTGACATGAAACTTGTTCCAGAGAGATTAAGAGAGCAGATGAAAAACTTGCTAGAGTCAATAGGTATCCATTTTGTCCTGAAAGGGTGAAGAACTGTTATGAATAACATAAAAGAATGTATATTCTTATTATATATCTCTAAACCTGTCTTCAGATGAGGAGAGAAAGGAGAGGTCACCCTCTGTAGTGACTGGAAGATACTCATAGATAGGTTTTCATGGGGACAAAATGTGCCAAACGCAGACCTTTGGGCTTAGGCTTTTAGATTCTATGTTCTGATATTTGATATTTTCTCATTCCCTCACTGTCCTTTTAGTGTCACTTTTGATAAGATTGCTTTTCTTTTGTTTCAGAGTTCTTTGTGTGAAGTCCTATATGTACCCTCTCAACTTTTAGTGTCACCTTGGTTAGAACTTGCTACTAAATTAGTGTTTCATTGATTGTGATTGAATAGATGTCCAATCAAAATCACAATTGGGTGCCAACTTCTTTCATTTTAAAAATTACTTTATTTAAGGAGCATCTAGCTGTCATAGTTGATTATAAAATATTTGTTTCCAGGAAGCGGGAGGGATTATTAAAAATAAAAAAGAAAAGAATAAATAGATGAGTCCAGCAACAAGAAAATTTGTGAAAATTATTGAATAGCCAATAAGGTAATTAAATCATTGTCAGTTGTTTAATAAGTTCTTGTTGTTAGTTGATGATTCTGTTTTTCACTTGTTTCTGGACACTAGTGGCTTCAGGTACACAATGGCATCTGAATTGATGTGTTCCTATGGGAATGTCAGTATTAATAAAAAATGGGATTGTTGGGCCGAAGAGATAGCACAGCCTTAAGGCATTTGCCTTGCATGCAGAGGGATAGTGGTTCAAATCTCGCCATCCTATATGGTCCCTCGAGCCTTCCAGGAGAGACCTTTGAGCACAGAATGAGGGGTAGCCCCTGAGTGTTACAGAGTGTGACCAAAAAACAAACAAACAAAAATGAGATTGTTTCATGGCTGTATCTGGAGCTGCACAGTCCAGAAATTCCAGTAACCATTGCTGATAATATGACTTTGTGGAACACTTTTAGATGACAGGTCATCTGGAAGTTAAAAAAAATGGAGGAGCTGGAGGTGCCTGCAAATATTCTAAAAAAGTTCTGGGCATATCAGCCCAAATATAAACATAACTAGAGTTTTGGTCAGATTGGTTTCTACGCAAAACCATAGAGGACTGATGATGCATTGCCACTAGTAAAGCAAGTATTGTGGGTAATGAGTTTAGCAGT
This sequence comes from Crocidura indochinensis, assembly GCA_004027635.1. Classification (NCBI taxonomy): domain Eukaryota; kingdom Metazoa; phylum Chordata; class Mammalia; order Eulipotyphla; family Soricidae; genus Crocidura; species Crocidura indochinensis. The sequence continues at coordinate 2,752 of PVKC010034878.1, forward strand.
AGTTGTTTCAACAGAGTGGGGGGTAGCTATACTCTTAAAAATAGTTTCATTACTGCTTCCTATAAATAAGAAATATAAAATATATTGTTTTATGGATGTCAGTGTGGGTAAGGATTAGTAATGGGAATCTGGGAAAATGGTAGAAGAAATTTTACATTGGTGCTGACATTAATCTTAGAAAAATGTATTATATAAAACTAAGTAATAAATAATCTTCAAATAAAATAATTTAAAAATATATTAAGAAGAAGGTGCCGGCACGGTGGCGCTAGAAGTAAGGTGTCTGCCTTGCCAGTGCTAACCTAGGACGAACTCCAGTGTCCCATATGATCCCCCAAGCCAGGAGCGACTTCTGAGTGCATAGCTATACTCCTGAGCATCACTGGGTGTGGCCCAATATCAATATATATATGTATATATATATATATTAAGAAGAGGTATTAGAGTTGATAGTAAAATAGTGTATGTTATAGTATATAATATATCTCATATAAAAATTTTATCATATATATCATATATTATAAAAGATACATAGCATATTAGCTTATCAAATATGTTCTAATTTGACTATATCACATTACATTAGAACAAGTATACAAGAAATGAGACTCGACTGGGCTGGAAAGGTAATAAAGCAGGCAAGATGCATTTCTTGCATGTAGTTTACTGGGCTCAAGCCCTGTTGCCACATTTGGTTTGCTGAGCCTAACTGGGACTGTTTTATAAACTCACAGCCAAGAATAATCTAGCACTACCAGGTATGGAGGTAAGGCGTTTGCCTTTCATGCAAAAGGTCATTGGTTCGAATCCCGGTGCCCCATATGGTTCCCAGTGCCTGCCAGGAGCAATTTCTGAGCATGGAGCCAGGAGTAACCCCTGAGCACTGCCGGGTGTGAACAAATATCACTTAAAGACTTATTGCCTTGATATAAAATAATTTCATATTTAGTTATAACTGACAGAAATTAGTCCTAGTTAATTTTATTATTGTCTTAAGGATGATCTCGTCTTAAACCAATATCTTTAATGTGTTTTTCATGCATTGTATAAAGTTAAATAATTATGTTATCTTTGAAACCAATTGAAATCAGGGATTCAATTAAATTTTTCTGTCAAAGTATAAATATATATTTAAAATATTTAAAAATACTTTGTTTACTATTTTAGTATTTAGTATTTTCCTAGCATCATTCTTAGGAAGACCATCACCAAAAGTACTCATACTGACATATGTTATTTTCACAACTATAAGTCCTGTTAGAAAAGTGTTTTTCTCAGTTGCTTCAATTATTATTATTATTATTATTATTATTATTATTATTGTTGTTGTTGTTGTTGTTGTTGTTGTTGTTGTTGTTATTAGTTTTGGGGCCACACCTGATGGTGCTCAGGAGTTATTCCTGGCTCTGCACTCAGAAATCACTCCTGGAAGGCTCTGGGGACTATCTCGGATGTGAGGAAATGAATCCGGATCTGTCTCAGGTCTACTACATGCAAGGCAAATGCAATATTGCTGTGCTATCACTCTGGCCCTTCAATTTGAAATGGTTAATAAAAATTAATCAATAGCTGTAGCCAAAATATTGACAAAATACAATTCACCAGGATTGCAACATACTCCTATAGTGTCTAAAAATATATGACCAAATGATTTAAAAGTGATAGAGACTGAGACTATGGAAAGAAATACACTTCAAATAAATATTCTAGACCCGGAGAGATAGCACAAAGGAGTTTGCCTTGCAAGCAGCCGTTCCAGGACCAAAGGTGGTTGGTTCGAATCCCGGTGTCCCATATGGTCCCCAGTGCCTGCCAGGAGCTATTTCTGAGCAGACAGTCAGGAGTAACCCTGAGCACCGCCGGGTGTGGCCCCAAAAACAAAAAAAATAAATAAATATTCTATAGTAGAAAAAAGGAAGAAATAATGTAGAACACATTTATTCTGTAATGGTTATTAATCACTGCAATCTTTTATTGTGTTTTAAAATGTCGTTATAAAAATGCGCACCATGAAATTCATATTTATAGTCTCACAAGGTCATTTACAAAATTGTACCAAGTAATGAGAAATGTTCAGATTCTGGTTTAAGAAATACTGACCAAAACCATACCAGAATTCCTTCCTCTGAAAAAAAATGATTACTTAAGACTTCATAATAAAACACAAACACCTGAAAGTATGAAAGATTAAACAGATAAAATCAGACTGTGGGAGTCTACTTTGGTATGGAAAAATAAAAAAAAGGTATTCTTGCAAGAGAGAAATAATGACTGATACTAAATAACTTTCATAGTAAAATTCTAAAAGCAGATTTTCAAAATAAATATATATTATATCAAATGAAATGTGAATCATCATTGGTAGTTGGAAAAAAAACAGAAAAGTGAATCATCATAGAGGAATTTACATAATTAAAAAAATAAGCACAATGTGGGTGAGGGCTAGGTTCACAGGACTCAAATCTAGAAAATGACACCCAAGTCTGTGCTCAGAAGAAAGCATTTAATCATCTTTTAGACAACCTTACTTTCTATCATTTAGAAAGTTTGATTTTGTTTTCTATCATTTAGAAGTTTGATTTTGTTTGTGAAATCTATTGAGAGAATGACATACAATATAGATAAGTGTTGAATCCCCACAAGGTCGAATCACTGTCACTTGCTCTTGCATTTCTAGAAGCAGCACATGCTTGACAGAAGGTGAAAAAAAGATCAGGTTCAGGTTTATAGGTCAGCTAGGAGACTGTAGTCTATGCAGTATGAACTCAATTTATGAATATCCCTAGGACAATTCAACATCATATTAAGAAGCAGATGAGATGCATTATGTTACATTAGAAAAAAGAAACTGGCAGAAGGAAAGTTGTTTGTGTTGTTGTTGTTGTTGTTGTTGATTATTTTGGCTTCGGGAAACACAGTATTAAATTTTGTTAATTCTTTGATCCTACACATTATAAATGAGTCTAAAATACATACCCCGTAAGACGTAGAATACTTTTTTGGGAGGGTCACACCTGGTGGCAATCAGGGGTTACTTCCGACTGTACTCAGAAATCGCTCCTGGCAAACACCCGGGACCATATGGGGTGCCAGAATTCGAACCACCGTCTGTCCTTGGTCACATGCTTGCAAGGCAAATGCAATTCTGCTGTGCTATCTCTCTGACCTCACATTATAGAATACTTTTTTTTTTTATAAATTTACTTAAAAGCATATAAAATCTAAGTGCATAATATTATCATGTGTAATTTGTGCCATAGGTAACAAAGACTATTAGAAAAAGGAAAAAAAATACAGTTTCCTTATAGGCAGGAAAGGTCTAGTGGCAATTGTCCCTTCACTTGAAGAACACTAGAAGAGAACTATCAAAAATTATCTTTCTTATAGGTTTTTGACTAGAAATAACTAGAAAGACCTTAATTTCTGCACACGAATTATAGAAGGGCTAGGGCAAGAGGTAGAGGATATCCTTAAAAATATTGATATATTAATGGCTGAGATTCCAAAGAATGAAACCAGAAAATCATAAATATTAAAGAATGCAGGAAATAAAGAAAATGAAGAGTTAGTAAAAGAAATGCCCAAACTTTTTTCTTTGACTCCCAACACATACATATCTAGAATTTTAAAAATTCAATTTAAGTAAACTCAGGGGAAAAAATTCAGAACTACTGATTTCAACTAAATAAAATACTTTATTTCAAACATAACTAAGGAAAATGTCTCTTACAATGAGATACATGCACATTGGAGTAAAATAAAAAAAATCTCAAATCTCACAATTTAACATTGACTTTTTTCTTTTTTTTTAATTTAATTTTTTTATTTTGATCATAGTGGCTTACATATCTTTCACATTAATATTTTAGGTACATATTAACATTGAATCATGGGAACACCCACCACCAGATTTGACTTGCATTGGCGTCAGAGTAGTATTATGAATGCCCTGGAGGGGACTTGGTTCCTGGAGTTGTTGTGGAGAACTCTGTCGTTTTTATGTCTGGGATCCAGGAGTCAAGGCTGGATGATTGGTGCCTAATTTCCTGGAGTCTAGGTTGGTTCCCCGTGACATACATTCAGGGTAGGAGATGTCCCTGTGTTGTAAAAAAAGTATAAGTTTTTATCCCTAGTAGATAAGAGCTTAATTTTACAGGTAAAAATTTCCTGTATTTTTAATATGCCTATGAAGCAAGAAGTGGTGCTACATTGTGTTGCTGGTGGATTTGGGGGTGGAGAGAGAAGAAAACAGACCCATGACAAAAACTAAAAATATATATGCTCAGATATATCTAAAGAAAAAAGAGTTTCTTAAAAGAAAAAAAAAAGATTGAATAAAAGACGAAATTAAAGGAATAAAGTGGGGCCGGGAGGGATAGCAAGGAGAGGAGACAAGGCATCTGTCCTTCCTGCGGAAGTATGGTGGCTCACATCCCGACATCCCACATGGTTCCCCCATGAACATTGACTATTTTCTAATATAATTTAAAATTACCAGAATCAATAACTAAAAAAATTAAACATAGTTTGGAGAGAAAATTAATATGAGTCAAGTATGAGTCAGATTTTGAAAAGGTATAACTATCCACACAGTATAACAAAAATTATTTCCAATCATTTATATTCTAATAAGAAATAGAAACTGGGGCTAGAGAAATGGTACAATAGAGTACAGAGTCAGGAATAACCTCTCAACAATGCTTGTATGCCCAATAAACAAACATACAAACAAAGATTAAAAATGTAAAACAAAAACTGAAACAAACTGAAAAAAAATTCTTAACCTGGAATTACATAACAGCTTAATATATTTTCAATAGTGAGAAGTTAAAATATTTTTCAAATAAAATACAGTAAAATTTTGTTGATAAAATTAGTAAGAACTAAAAAAATATCCCTGAAAGAACAGGGAAATTTTAACAGCTGAGAAAAAATCTTATGATTAAGTAAGACGAAGAAATAAAAAAATGAAAGATTTTATTTGCCTTGTCCCCCTAACTTGTATAAAAACATGCAAAAATAAAAATAAAAATATCCTTGTTGTTGTTGTTGTTGTTGTTGTTGTTGTTGTTGTTTTGGGCCATGCTCATCAGCTCTCAGGTTTTACTCCTGGCTCTGTGCTCAGAAATTGCTCCTGGATTGGAGGGCTGGCCATATGGGATTCGAGGATCTAATATGCTTCTGTCCTGGGTCAGCTGCGTGCAAGGAAAACACCCTACAGTTGTGCTACCACTCTGACCCTTAGTATCATTGTTTTATGAATTTATACCATGCATTGTAAACCTTTGTAAGAAAAGGGAGGAGTTAAATGCAGATATTGATCATTTCAGGGCCATCTCCAACTGTACTTGGGAGCTCCTTCCTACTCTGTTCAGAAGTCTTTCCTAGTAGTGCCTCAGAGAGTCATGTAATTTCTGGAATCAAACCCAGCTCTCTAGCATGTTATGTATGTTCTTTGGCCATCGAGCTGCTTCTCTAGCTCCAACACATTTTATATTTTATATCTGTTAGATAATATTAAAATTATCTTCACATTTATATAAATAGAATACATATATTTTCTATAAAAACAATGTAGGAAATAATACACTAATAATTAAACGAAGAAGCAAGAACTAAAATAGAATTCTGAAAATATTTAAGTAAGTCTGTCAAAATTAGAAATGGATAAATGGATTGAAAAACATAGGAGACAGAACTACTTTTAGAAAACCAAAAGTCAATACAAGGCCTATTCGCTATAATTATATCAAATTTTATTGGGTAAGACTATAGTGAAAATGCAATGACTTTGAAAAGAAAAAAGAAATATAAAGTTATACTATCACTTAAAGGTAATTATCGGGACTAGAGAGTATAGTGGATAAGGTGCTTAGCTTTTAAATGTCTGACCTGGTTTCTATCTATGAATCTAGCCTGGAATGATTCCTGAGTGCAGAGAAAGAATTTATTTCTGAGCAAGGTATAGACCCACCATAAAAATAATAATCACCTTAAACATAATTACACAACAGATGAAAGTGTACTGTATAAATAATAATCTTAAGAGGGCTGGAGAGATTTATTAATATCTGAAAATAATTGACTAAAGTTAAATATATTTGAAATAATTTAATATGACAACACTTCAATATAGTAAGAAGACAATCATGCATTTTCATTTTTACTAACAAAGCTTCGATATACATCTAGTAAATAAATACTGGCAGAATCTATGCCAGAAAGAACCAATTCAATAATTATAGATATTTTTTCAAAAAAAATGAAAGAGCTAATCAAATACTCAGGAAATTCTATGTTCTGAATGATATTATTCAGCAAGAGCTTAATTATTGTTTATTTGTAACAATGCACTTTACAGTAGCAGAGGTACAGTGTACTTCTTAAGTACACACATACTGTATATTCAACTTTAATACAATATTTATTAACTTGTCATATTTTTTAGTTTTGGTATGCATAGAGTTTGTATTTCCCAGTAGAATTTTACTGTAATAGCAATCAAAGTTTCAAAAATAATTGACAGTTTTAAACAAACCACATACTTCTAAATAATTATGAAGTTGACAAATCCAAACAGATTTAGAAAGATCATATGTAAGAAAGGAAACAAGTGAGAAATGAACAATCATGAAAATGCAAAGTGTCAAAATTCATGGACTCCAGATAAAACTGCTCTGTGAGAAATCAAGATTTAATTTTTTTTAAATCAATTAGTTAATTATATTTTCGAGTTATAAATGTAATTGAAAGAAAAGTACTCTCAGATCAGTGCTATTTTACCTAATATTTTACATTATGAAACTGGAAACAGGAAATGGAAAGATATTATAGACACTTGTCCTTGCAAGCAACCAATCCTGATTTGATCTCCACCTCTCCCTATGATCCCCTGAACACTTGTGAGCATAGAATCTGATCCTTCTGAGAGAGGACATAATAAAGAAAACACTACTCTGGAATAAAGAAATAAAGAAGAAAAAAATGAAAATAAGAACTGCATTGTATGCTGCTTGCTTTGCAGGCTGCTGACCCAGATATGATCCCTAGCTCCCCATAAAGTCTCTGAACACACCAGAGTGATGACTGAACTAGAGTCAGGTTTAAGTTCTTAGCATTGCAAGGTATGACCCCCAAAAACCAAAACAACAAAAATAATCTCTGAATAAAAGTTTAGCAATGATGGAATTCCTGGAAAAACTTTTTTTCAGAGAGCAATATTAAAGATAGAAATGGCAGAGAAAGTAATTTATACTATTGCAATAAGAGGAAATAAGAAAATCGCAACTAATAACACGTAAATTTAATCATACAGATATAAGAATATGAGGTTTTAAAGAAATATTTCACAATGATTAGTGTTATGGAAAAGGAGCAAAATGAGAAAAATCTATTAAACTATTTATCTTTCAAATTTTTATATAAATTTGATATGATTTACTTTATTTGGGTACTACACATAGTTGACAAAATTGGTTATTATTTATTTGTTTCCAGATAAGTGGGAGTAAATTATTAAAAAATATAAAAAAAAGAAAAGAAAGGAGATAAAGGATGAAAAAGAAGAGTACAACAAAAATACTTTAATATTCTGTATTTCTCAATGAGATCATTATGTTAATGACAGAAGGCATAGTAAGCTCTTATTTCTAATTGTGCATTCTTTAACTTCTTTTGTTTCTGAACAGTCAGTGACTTCAGATACATATTGGCATCTAAATTGGTTTGGTTTTTATGGCCACAAGTATGTATTCATATAGTATTTGAGCTCCAAGCACTATTATCCATAGCAACTTCTTGAGGGCATGTTTTTGTCTTTTGGGGTTCTGGAAATACAAGAGAGCTTGGAAAGGGTGCCCACACTTACTCCAAAACTATCTGGTGATGTTAGCCCAAATAGAGATAAACATACATATACCTAGAATTTTGGTCAGATTAATGTTTCTGCAGAGACCAATACATTGATGAAGAAGGATCATTGGCAAACTGGTGGTTGTGGGTGATGAGTGCAGCTGACATGGCATTTTCAGAGTGGAATCTTCTCCCAAGATTGTCAGTTTTCAGTTACATAGTACCCACAATTTTTCATGACTTGGTTTGCATATATTTCAAGAACAGAATGAGTCTATGGAACTGGCTGAATGCAAACATGGTGACTGCATTTGTGAAATCTGCATTTTTAAGCCAAATGTTATCCAAAAAATAAAAAAATAAAAGAAAAGACTGTCAAAGTTAATTTCATTCAAACTTGTAAAGTGCCCCAATGTTAAATAATGCTTGAAACATGTATAATTGATTTACAATTAAAAATAAGATTTTATAAAGTATCCATAAAAACTACGAATTAAAAGAAACCACAATAAACAATGTAAGAAAGTACAAAAGATTCATATATCTAGATAAGTACTGCACAAAACAACTCTAAGGGAAATATTAAAAATCATTTATCATAATAGCTAATCAGAAAGAATGGGAAGTAAAAATATGATGAAATACAACAATAATGATAATGAATTATAGTAAGAAGACTGACAAATTATGAAGTCTAGGTTATGCTGATTCAGACAGTGCCTAAGATATTGTAAAGTTTTAGTCTCACTCTGTAAAGCAATTTAGGGTCATTTCCTCAAATTGAGTATTCTAGCATATTTTATCCTATAAAACCTCCACAGCACATAAATATGTACACGTAGGCAGCACAATAGCTATGTAATTATTAATAAATATTTTCTATTAACTTGAAAAAAATGCAAATTATCTTCCACATGAAAGCCTTTATGCATTTTATTATATTTGTATGTAATGAAATTATGACTGGCAATTAATAAATCAGTACAGGTAGTATAATTATAACTATGACAAACAAAATATTGAGCAAAATATGCCAGTATGCAAACAATATGAATTATTATTTTGATAAAATCTCAAACATAAAAAAAATTATATTTGCAACAGAGTTGCAGAAGAATGTATACTTATAACTAAAGGCAAAAATAAAACATACAAGCAATTGTCACAGTCACATGTAATATTTTTTACTTGGAAAACAGTGGCAATGTTTAAGAGTAAATATGATGGATAATTACAAAGATTCCCAATGTTCTTGAGTAGAGTAACAATGGTATCCTTGAATAATCATTTATTTTCCTATTATGTGTAAAGTCATGAGTTTGATCCTAAATAGTTACCAAAAGTAAAAAATAATAAAAAGGAAAAATATCATGCTATATACTTATAATTTATAACTTTTTAAATCTTTTATTTTCCTTTTATGTGTAAAGTCCTGAGTTTGATCCTAAATAATTACCAAAAGTAAAAATAATGAAAATGAAAAAAATTATGCTATGTACTTGTAATTTATACCTTTTATTGTATTATCCTTCATAATAAATAAATTTCACATAAATTAATATGCTTTTCAACAGCTAAATGCTCTCTTTATATTTTGGGGAGTTGAAACAAACCTAGCTGTGCTCTATGCTTTCTTCTGGATTTGTGCTCAGAAATCACTCTTGGTGAAGTTTGGAGAAGTACAGAATCAAACCTAGGTTATTTGATTCCAAAGCAGTTATCTTACCCACTGTAGTCTCTTAATAGAGCATTACATTATATTACATATTTGGTAAAATATAATATTACATAATATATATTAAATTTCATTGAGTTTTGGAAATATATGTCAATATATAACACAGTGTGTCAAAATTTCAAGTCAGGTGCTAAATATGAGAGCCCCCTTATACTTGAAATCTAGAAGGAAAAACATTTTTATAAATTAACATAAAACAGGGGCCGGAGAGAAACATTTTTATAACTTAATATAAAACGGGCCAGAGAGATAGCATGGAGGTAAAGTGTTTGCCTTGCATGCAGGAGGTCGGTGGTTCAAATCCCAGCATTCCATATTATCCCCTGAGCCTGTCAGGAAAGATTCCTGAGCATAGAGCCAGGAGTAACCCCTGAACACTGCCTGTGTGACCCAAATTCCCCCCAAAAATAACATAAAACATATTTTATATTAAAATATCACAGATAGGATGAACAAGTCACAGAGTATATTAATGTATATTAATAATTATGTACAGAATATATTAATATCCCTAACAACATAAAGTACTGCATGTCACCAATTTTTCTGAACTCCTTGGTGTGCACCCACAAATAAAATATTAAAATATCATATGGAATGCGTGATTGTATGGTTTTAAAAATTAAACTTTGGTAGTCAGTATTTCCACTTAACATTCATATTCTCAGATGAAAGTTTTTGAAAGTCCTGAATCCCTAAAAATTCTTTCATTTCTATAAAAGTAGGAAGTTTAGTTAGAACTAGTCCTTTAGCAACTTTTTAGATGATTTTCTTAACATCACTTTTGTATCATTTGAACATTATCAATTATAATAGAAGGAGGGAAAATTATAAATTCCCAAACTAGAATTATTCTTGTAAGAAATATTTTAACCTCAGCTATTATCATTAAAATTAAATTTGAATTTTTTGTCATTTTGCCCCAATCAATTTTCTCCTGTTGTTCAATGCTTCTGATTAACCTCACCTACCAGGTTTAATTTTCTTGATATGAGTGAGACAATGCTAAGCTAATTTTAGCCTTCTGGATTAAAGGAAGACTAGTAAATGACTAAACATTGCAAACTACAATAATATGCCATCTTAGGAAATGGTAGACTTGGGGCCGGTTAGGTGGTGATAGAGGTAAGGTGTTTGCCTTGCAAACACTAGTCAAGGAAGGACCGTGGTTCCATCCCCCGACATCCCATATGATCCCCACAAGTCAGGGGCAATTTCTGAGCGCTTAGCCAGGAGTAACTCCAGAGCATCAAATGGGTGTGCCCCTCCTAAAAAAAAA
>PVKC010034879.1:0-13617 GCA_004027635.1 Crocidura indochinensis
TGACGCCTGGCCACCTGTGCCTAGGGTCAGGGAAGCATCACAGAGTAGCAGAGGCGGTTGCCACAGGAACCCGGAGGCAGAGGGAGAAGGAATGAATTGGCAGCGGGGGTCCTGCCTACCGCTGTTTTCTGAGGGCAGAGTTTAGCAGCATTTTCTTAGCTCTTGCAATCTGTCACCAGCCCTCCGCAGTCTTCCTCTGATCACATGCAGGTCACCCAGGCTTGGGGAAATGCTTGACTTTACACTACATAGTGCTGGGAATCCAACAGCCCAGTTCCCCAACTTACCTGCTATGTAATTCCATATTTAACCACGAGGGGTGCCATGGCAGGCCTGGAGAAGCAACCTTGATTCAGATTTTGGGACACGCCCAGCAGTGTTGGAGAGGTTTGGGGACCATGTGGGGTGCTGGGGATCAAGCTCAAATCAGCCACATGTCAGGTAGATGCCCTACTCACCGTTCTATCTCTCTGGCCTCCAACAGATTTTCTTAATAGATTTCATGTGTGCACTTTGACACCCTCACCCACTCACACACACATGTAGCATACACATGCTATTACCAGGTGGTCTATCATAGAGGACGGCAGGCATGTTCAGCCCCCTCACGTAGATGCCCCAGAGGTGATTGTAATACTTGATCTCATGCTACCAGGAGTCTGGACTTTGCTGTTGCAGGGATTGTGGGTGTCCACAGAAAGGAGGTCAGTAAGGAGGGGTGACAAGGGGCTGTATATAGTGCTGACTGGGGAGCTACACCTATTCTCTCCCCTGTAGATTCCTTCTTATCTGAGTACAAGTGTTCTTGTTACGACACTGTGGTTATGGAACAATCTCCCTGATCGTCTCAGATCCCTGGGGCCTGGCCCACCCTATACATCACATAGCAGAAATAAACCTGCTCCAAGGTTGGAGCATTAGGTGATATTGCACAGCAATAGCTTATTGCTTGGTGCTCTTGCACATGGCCAAGCTGGATTCTATCTCTGGCAACCCATACAGATCCTTGATGATGCCAAGAGTAATTGTTGAGTACAGGACAAGGAATAACACTTGAGCATAATGAAGTGTGGCCCAAAGACAAACACAAAAAGAGAAAGAAACAAACCAGTTGAGACACTGCAGTTGGAGTCGATGGGTATTGTCTGTCCCTAACTGTTCGCACTGATCCGCCAGGTTAGAAGGAATTTTTCCCACTGTCCTCTGTATCCCAATTGCTCTCTAAAGTGACAGTGCAAATAGTCGAGCAGCAGTTGAGGCTGTGGCTGTAACATCAGCTCTGGGTGGTGGGTGGTGGTGTGGCACTGGGGAACCCCGCTGGTTCTTGGCCAACATGGCAGCAGTGGTGGTATGAGCTCCTTACCTTGCTGGCTCTCAGGATCTCAAACATCAGGGGCAGGCCTTGGGTCACCAGCTCCTCTGTGTACTCCTCCTCCTGAATGGTCTTGAACTCTTTCAGCAGGCACTGCATGAGGGGCCGGCGGTGCTGCTGGAAGGCCACACGCAAAGATTCCAGCCACGTGTGCAGGGTCCATGGGACACCTTGGGGGACGGGTATAAGGGGAGGGGGTGGGAAACAGCCAAAGGAGAAGGTGTGTGATGAAAGTGGCTTCCAGCCCTTCCCAGGGCCAAGGCCACGTTGGGAGGACTAGAGGCCACAACAGGTGCTCAAGAATGCACAGGCAGAGACGTGACTGTACCCACCTCACCTGCTCTATGCGCTGCTGGGTCACAGGGGCTGCATGAGGCAGCACAGGCAGAGTACAGGGGACTCACATGCTGCCTGGGCCTGACTGTGGTGTTGGGTGACCATGTGTGCTAACAGGCACTTTAGACACCAGCTACTGGGCTTTGTGGGCAGCTTGGGCCCTTGGGGGAGCTAAACCAAGGCTTAGACTGCACACCTGTGCCCAGATGAGAGCTAGAATGCCCTGCCGGGACATTCCCTCCCTTGAACATTCAGGGATGGATGCATAGGTCATCCTGGGAGGGCTTCAATGCTCTGAGCCCCATGTAAAGCAGCACAGCCCACTTGCTGCCTTCATCAGGCTGGCCCTCGGAGACTGAAGCCCTGCCCCTTGCCAGTCTCTCCTTGTAAGGAGGTCAGCCCAGAAGTGCACCCCACTACTGTCTTTGAGGAGCCCCTTTCTGAGTCTGCTACTTCAGACTCATGCAAATGAAGCCTGGAGAGGGGGAAGACCCACATACTCAGAGGTCTGTACACTACCCTCATCTGGGATGTGTGTAGGGGCTGCTTAGCCTAGCTATACCTGTCAGAATATTCTGGCTATGCTGGGCTGCAGGTGAGTCCCGCGAGTTGGGGTCATAGTCTGCTTCTTTGACATGGAGGAGCTCCATGTCTGTGCACCCCAACTCCTGCTGGGAGAGGCTTGGTCCCTATAACACGGAAGGAAGCAGTGCTCAGCCTCGAGAGGCCCTGTTGCTCTATGGATCTGGGTGTCGCTGCCACTGGGAACCACCTGGGATGGTTGTTAAATATAAAGATTTCCAGTCTTTGTTCATCCAGACCCTCGACAACAGAGTCTCTGGGTGCAGGGCCTGGCAATCTGTATTCACACAAGCTCCCAGGTGGGTAGGGAAATGAATTGGCCATTGGTGGGATGTGGGGCTCGCAGGGCTTTGCTGACTGTGAACACAAGGGGTCGTCCTAGCCTGGGAGTGGTCCAACTTGCAATCCTACCAACCATGTGTGTGACTGTGTGATGCATGGAACATGTTGGCTGTAGATTGTGTGGTGCGTGTGGAGAATGGACCATGTAGTATGTGTTGAATGTGTGGTTTATGTAGGCATGTTATATGTGTTTGTTGTGTGGAATGTGTGATGTGTGAAGTGTGTGGTGTAGAGTGCATAAAGTGTGTGTCATGTGGGATATATATGTATAGGGTGTAGAGCACGTGTGCATGCTGTATGTGTGTGGTGCATACATAAGTAAGGTGTGGAATGTATGATGTATATATGTGGTATATGTACAGTGAGTGGTTTGTAGTGTGTATAGTGGGGTGGTGTGGAGAGAGAGAAAGGAAGAGAGAGGAAGAGAGAAAGAGAAAGAGAGAGAGAGAGAGAATAATTTGGCAGCCCTGCCATGTGAGGCCCACACTGACCTATACTCCGGATATCAATTGTGACATCCACGTAGCCATGCTCAGCGCTGTGATACATGGCTTCCCTCAGGGCTCTCAGTTTGGCCTTGCTGTTGCGGCTGGCGCACAGTGGGGCTGGGGCTGTCTCAGCCAGGTCAGTCCCCTCGGCCAGAATCTCCTCCAGGGACAGGATATCACTCTTCTCCTTCTCTGGCTGAGCGAGCAGTTTGCGGAACACATTCCTGTCAATCATAAATCCAGAGAGGGGACACTCAGAGATGGAAGGGCTTGGCAGTGCTTGGGATGTGGGGGAAAGACTCCAGGGGATAGTAGAAGGGACCCCACAAATTGGGGTTTTGAGAGGCCTAAACAGGAGTGATGCATGGTGGGGATGGAGATGGTGGGCATGACTGGTTGTATTTCTTCAGGATGACTTGGTGCTCAGTGCTTTCCACAAAAACACCTAGAAGGTTCTAGATTCAGCCCTCTGACTCCCTCTGTACCTTGCTTTACTTGGGATTTTCTGAGGTAATGTGGGTGGGAGAAATTCTGCTGGAGAAAATGTTGACAAGAGGCAATCAACAGAATGAAATTTATCTTTCTGTACATGGCTCCTCATTTCTGGTCTTCCCAATGAGGTATGTTGAGCCAAATTGGCAGAGGGATACTGTGTAAGGGGAGAAAGTTGGGGAAGGACAGTGCCAGTCACTCTGGACAGATGTGCATGGTGTGATGTTGGCTCCTGGCAGATGAGGGCCTTGAAGGCCTCTCTGGCCAGGTCTGGACTGCTGTGGGCCCCACATCCAGAGAGTGGGTGGGTCTAGGCAGGCCTGGGAATCTGCATGTTTAACAAGCACCCCTTGGAGTCTGGGCTTCTGGCCCAGCCTAGCCTACCTGTGTCCGTGGGCTGCAGCCTGGCTGAAAGAGTTCATATCCCCCTGGGGCGTGGTAGAAATTCCATTCCTGTACATGGTTCCTATCAGGGGGTCCGCACCACGCTCCAACAGCAAACTAACCAGCTCAAAATTTCCTGCAAGCCCAGAGAAGGGGGTTTTATAAGCGATGAGGCAGACAAACAAGTCACAGACAACAAGAGTGGGGCTGGAGCCCCTCATGTCTAGCAGTGCCCCTGGTGTGCTTACCCACGGCGGCAGCCAGCTGCAGGGGTGTCTCTGAGTAGTTCTCTTCGCCATGCTCTACGGACCCCTCCACCTTGGCCCCTGCATCCAGGAGCAGCTGTGGAGGAAGAGCAGCTACTTAGATACCCAGGCAGGTGGGGACACCCACAGCCTAGAGTCATTGGAGAAAGGGGTGGACATCAGTGAGATGCGAGTGTCCCCCAAGTGACCTCCTCCCTCAGGCTCAGTGACCATGTGCACAGGCTGTGGAGTGTCTGTTGCATCTCAATGGAGGAACTCAGGGCTCCTGGAATCTTCTAGAACTTCAGAGGGGGGTTCTCAAAGTAGGATCCCCTGAGGCAGCAGCTGCAAAGCCTGGGAGCTTGTTTGAAGAGCTCGCCCTCAGGTCCAACATGGCGCCCACTGGTTTTGCCTCATAAACACCATCTTGGGCTGTATGCAGACAAATGCATTTCTGGAAATAGGCTCTAGAAGCCCGTGGAGAGTCCCTTGCTGGGTTGCTTACAAAAATCCTCAGGTTCTCAGACATTTTTGCAGAGTCCTGAGAGTTCCAATGGACCTAGGAAGCATGTGGGCCAAATGATGCCCAGACTCCTTTCTGGAACATTCTGGAAGGTTCTGAGGATAATTGAGTAAATGTCAGGCTTCCCAGGCAGTGAGAGGCTCATGACCCAGGTGATAATGGGAGCCAGCAGGGTGGTTTTTCAGTCTGACAGTCTTGGGTGCTCCCTTCGAGCTTGGCCTCATTCAGAGCAGAGAGACTGTCCGTACTGGCTCTCCCAGTGGGTGCCAAAAGCAGCAGAGCTGCCAAGTGAGGGTATCAGCTCTTGACTATCCACCTGGGATGCTGCTTTGGTATCCTATGACTGCAGAGGTCAAAGGCAAGCTAACTTCTGCTGTGCTGTGTGGGGTTACCTGAGCCTTTTGGTACTTCCTGAATGCATGGGGCTGCCCCATGCTTGCTAAGGGGTCGTGTTTCTACTCTCAGACCCCTTTGCTCTCAGATCCCCAACAAGGAGTGGACTTGTAGGCAGGATCATCTCTAGGACTGATACTGCCTCCTCCCACCTCTGATCTAGGACTTGGGTTGCTTTCAACTTTCATCACCAAGGATGCAACATGGCAGCCCTGGGGAGCTAGAGCCCTGAGCCATCCTGGGTTCAATACTTTGGGCTCCAAGAGGCTAAGAGGAACTTCAGGGAGGCAGTTCCAACGTCTCTGCAGATCTGTACTTACTAGGTGGGGACCAGAGGACCAGATATGGGCTTGGACCTTGTTGCCATCTCTTGTTTCTATGAAGATCAGGTCTAAGTTGGATGCCATGTTGGACGGTGCTCACTGAACAACTCTCCTGTAGCCAGCAACATACTGACATGTGCAGGCCTTCTGGACTTTTTTTTGGTTTGGGGGCTGTTTCAGAAGATATGTGAAAAGATCCCACATCTAGGATGATTCAAGCAGGATCCAAGCAAATGTCTTGGAAACGTTTCCTCAGCAGAAGGAAGCCACCACTTAACATCAACTCTACAGTTCCCCAGGCACCAGGGTACCCGCAGGAAGGCTGGAAGGTGTCACATTCATGCTACGTCATGAACCACGAACCACAAACCGATCCACAAAAGCCACAGTGCAGGCCCCTGGGAACAACTTGGCCAGCTTGGTCGTCTGTGTATGAGGCTGTGTGGGGTTCTTGGGCATTTCATATTGGTTAGAGCCAGGACAGAGACCATTTCAGGGATCAGTGACAATTCAGAGGCCACACGTGTGCTCGATGGAACGGCCAAGAACCAATATGAGTCTCCGTGGACACATGCATGCTGGGAGAGGTGCCAGTGTCCATGGAAGTGTGGGATGTGGAAAGGGGAGTGCATTAATACCTGAACTACAGGAATATGTCCATGCAACACAGCAAAAGTCAGAGCCGTCCAATGGCGGGTCTCAGGGTGGACGGATGGATATTTATGAGGAGTACTGATAACCTATAAACAAATTGAAGTTATTTTCAACACGTGATCTTCATGACACCGAGACCAGTCAGGCTGACCTCTCGGAGCTGGGAATCATGGGCTGGAGCTGCACAAAATGCATTTGGGTTGGGCCTGGAGGTGCTGGTCAGGTTGGGTGGGGATTCTGTTCTCCGATTTCCTCCTTCCTCAGGAGTCGGTGGCCTGACTCTGATCTCCTGCAGTGCCTGAAGATGCTGCCACACAAGCCATTGGGCTGGCTCCCGGCCTGTCTCTCTCCTCTTTCTGCCTTCTAGAAAGTGATTCTCAGTGCTTTTGGATGTCAGAAAGCAGGAGATGCTGCTAACCAAGAGTGTCTGGTTTCTGTGGCAAATTCAGGGGACAGCAAAGTCTGGGCTTGGAGAGGTATGTGGGAGCTTTGGACCCCACCCCAGCATGAACAATGCTGTGTGCCATGGCCGGTATACTGTTTGATGGGGACTCTCATATGTCTGGACATAGGTAGCAGTCTTCCCTGAACATAGCATGGACCAGCAACCTGGAATCTATATTCTGCTGGGGAAAGGTGTGGTTTCACCTCAGCCCAGGCTCAGAGGGAGCCACAAGGCATGAAGACGCTGGGTAAGATCAGCACCATGCCTGGCTATGACTACAAAGGCTCCTAGCGAAAGAGCCCCCAGCCCCCTCCCTGGACTTGCTATCCTTGAGTCCTCCATTGGGATTTAGCGTTTAAGATGACTTATATAGGTAGTGGTTTGAGGCTCAGAGCAGAGGAAATCCCCATATTGTGAACTCTTGTAAAATCCAAATGGATCCAGATTCCAGACTTGCTCTCCTCATTAGAAAATAAAACACACTAATAATATTTTTTTTTATAAAAAAGGCACAAAACAAAGACAACCAGAGTTCTGATCTGAATTAAAGGGGTTTCCATGCCTACACACTTGAGTGCAGGATTTGAAGTTCATTTTCCCAGCATCTGAGCATTCCAGGAGAATAGCACCAAGACAGCACAGGCATCACTCAAAGGCACAGTCCCTGATAACAAGTTCAGGATACAAGGGGGCCTTTAGGGGCTGAGTCCCAGATCCATGCTGGGAGCCTTCGTTAGTGACCCTTCCAGGCATTCCCTAAGGTGGGTATGATAACTCTGCCATTCTTCATTTTTGGGGGGAGGTGGGGCATATCTGGTGGTGCTCAAGGGTTATTCTTGGCTCTGCAGTCAGGAATCTCTCCTGGTGGTGCTCTGGGGACCAGATGGGATGCTGAAAATTGAACCTGTTTCAGCTGCATGCAAGACAAGTGCCCAACTCTCTGTACTATCTTTCTGACTTTTTATCATTCTTCAAATTCAAGCATAGAGTCTCATAAAGGTTCATGCCACCTCCCTGAGCACAAAAGGAAGTCTTGGTCTCAAAGGTGAATATAAGTGTCAGACTCCAAAGCCCATGGGAGTGCTCTTTCCACCCACCCCACCACCCAGGAAAAGGCCAGAAGATCTGATAGAATTAAACGTAGGTTTAGGGCAGGGGTCCTCAAACTTTTTAAACAGGGGCCCAGTTCACTGTCCCTCAGACCATTGGAGGGCCAGACTATAGTAAAAACAAAAATTACGAACAAATTCCTATGCACACTGCATACATTTTATTTTGATGTGAAGAAACAAAACGGGAACAAATACAATATGTGGCCCGAGGGCCATAGTTTGAGGACCACTGGTTTAGGGGAACATGGCTCAGCTGTGTATTGGGAAGAAGGTAAGGTTCTGAAATGCTCTCTTGATTTCAATTCCCAAAGGTAGGGCTGGGCAGTGAGAAGGGGCAATCTTATGTGAGCCAGCTCCAGGAGTCATTTCTAAATGAAACACACAGTGGCATTTTGCTGGGCTGGGGACTGGGGTGGATGAGCTTCATCACCTGGTGGCACAGAGGATGGAACAAAGAAGAGGCAGAAAGAGGATCCCTATGGTGCTGGATGGAGCCAGCTCCTCACCCTCAGAGATTCCTGGGGAGGGGGCCTCACAGCCCTCAGTCATCCTCACCTCCACGTTCAGGTCAGCCCCGGCATCCAGCAGCATCTGGACCATTGCCTCATCCCCACGAACACATGCGTACATCAGTGGTGTCATCCCCTATGGTGAACCAGAAACCAGAAAATGGAGAAGGTTTACAAAGAGCGGCCTGTCCCCTGGGAACAGACAAATGTGCACTCGTGAGGGATAGAAACTGCTCACACTCCAAATTTGGCAGAGAAAAAAAAGATGCATAAAAAATGGGGGATAGCTCTGGCTTGCATGGTCACAATCTTGCAGGATTTCAATCTAATTGACAGTTAGAAGGAACCCAAGATGCGTCTTCTGTGTTTACTTGTGCCCGAAGCAGATGATTGGTGTGGGTCTGAGAGTGCAACAGACCTCAACATGTCTGCTAAAGCAGATGGCTGACTTCCATCCACAAATCTTCGAAATTTTCTGGAATTTTCTGTAATCTCAAACCTAAGTGATCTGGCTAGTAAACACTGTTTCCTTGACACTTCCTCTCTCATAAGACAACAAAGATAAGTATCTTCTTTATTCCATCAGCTGCTTGCTGGCTAGAGTCAGGGGGAATTGGATATGCTTCTGAGCACCTGAGTCCTATTGCTATTACTGGGCTTAACAGCATTATTTAGAAGCAAAAGGCAAGTGAATGTGGAACAGCACACAGGAATTTCATACATGCCCCTGTTCATGACCTACCACCTAGGTCCCACTGTCACTAGGAGCTTTTTCAATCAACACTGCTGCTATTGGGTTGTTAGTGGAAAAATGTGCAAGTTAGAAATCTTCCCTCTTACCATCTGATAAAATAATTTCTAGATTGATTAGAGGTAGAAAAGAGATCTGGGAACCTATGAGCTATCACATTGGGCTCTTGGATCACCTTCTAGGTAGAAAAGCCCTGGAGATAATCACACGGGAAGTTAATTACCACACTCTGGATGTAGGATGTAAAACCTTTGACACTAGGAGACTTGCAACATTATGACAAAGGCTCACAGGTATAGTATGTAAAAGGCTCTTCTAAGAAAAAAAAAGTCAAGTTCCAGGATAAAAGATAAGAGTCCAAAAGAAGGGTAGGGGGTACAGAAAGAGGTGGATAAGGGAAAGAAGTTTCAAGAAGAATCTGAAAAAGATCTGAGGCATTTGAGTCACTTGCAAGAACTTCCAGAAGGAAATATCAGGTCTTTAAACAAAGACATCTGAATATGGGTAGCTGTGCATGGTGGATAAAGGCAGCTAGTAACAACTGACATGTCTGATCTCTGATGTGTATGACTACATTGCAGACCCATTTGAGGCAGTCATTCTAGGTGATTTAAAGATATCCTAAGAGAGTACAAACTATGATAAAGGAACACCCAGGAAGTAAATAGAAAATCTTAGATAAAGCAAGGTATAATACATTCTGACTTAAAAAAATATATATATATATACAAATGGAAAGACTAAAGAGATTAGTTCAGGCATGAAGGCACTAGTCTTGCATGATACCTATCTTAGTTCCAATCCCTAGAATCATGAATAGTCCTTTAGAACAATGGGGGCTGGGTCCCTGAGCTCAAAGCCAGAAATAATCCCTGTGCACTTCCAGGTGTGCCCCCAAGTTCTTTCCCTCCTCCACTATACATAGATGTGCATATAAGGATTAGATCTCCTTAGAGTATCCTAAGAGGACAATTAGCTGCCCCCCACCCATGCTATAGGGTACACAGGATAAGCAGTGGGACTAACTCCAGGCCCCCATCCAGGGCTCCTGCTAAAAGTCAAAGTTTATGGCATCTTCAACCTGTGAGCCTCACTGTACCTCACTTTCAGAGGTTTGGAGTTCTGATGTGCATCTCAGAGATTCCCTGTTCACCGAGGCTCCTCAAAATCACTGACTTTGTATATCTTAACTCTGAAACTCTGATGACAAAAAATAATCTGCCTGGTCTTGTTCTGTGATGCAGAGAACTAATTTTAACTGTGCTGGGAAAAAAACTACTTGAAGGACAGAGGCTAAATATAAAAATGATGGTTATCTGGGTGATGACATTATTTCCTTTCTGGAACAGGACAACTTTCCTCTATTTTCCATTTCAGCTGCAGCAATCACGTGCTGTTTCTATAAAGATGAACAAGGGTATTTTTTTTATTGAAAAAAGTCACCACTCTAAGCAACCAACCCCTGTTGCATCCAGTACCTACTGCATCTCTCTTAGGCCCTGGATGAGGGGGTGGAGGTGGTTGTCCATGTGAGCATAGAGTTCTGTACCCACCTGTTCACTCATGGTGTTGATGCCATCAGGCCCCAGAAGGGACACTGCCTGTTTCACCAGGTCTGTCCGTCCACAGTTGAGCATCCGGAAACCCAGGTCCTGTTTGAACTTGGCTTCGATGGCCACAGCGTCCAGCTTCCGGGAGGCACAGAAGCAGTCGTCTGCCCTGCAGAAGGCAGAGTGTCAGAAGGACAGCACCTGGGGGCTGCTGGTATTTGCTTTCTGAGCCTTTGCTGCATCCAGACACCAGTGAAACACCTGATTCCCTAGATCCTAAGGCAGAGCAGCACCCCTGGGAACCTATCCCACTGGGTTCCCCCTGCTATACACAGACTTGACTAGTGATCTTTGTCTCCTGTCTGCCCCCACTAGGGTTTGCGCATACAGAGCACATACACTCCATGTAGTCCACATCCACAATGACTCTGCTCTTTATTTTGGTTTGAGGACCATACCCAGCAGTGTTTGTGAGTCACTCCTGGGCTTTCCACATGAAAAGTACAAGCTCAGCCCATTAAACTTCTCTCTGACTCTACTGACCTCTTTCAACCACAGGACATGGACACAGGCAAAAGGCATGTCCAAAGTCACATGGCTTGGGTATCCACTATGCCCACACCCTAGATGAAATCACAGTACAGTCTCTAAGCTCTCATGTTCCATCCCTTTCTCCTTCCCAACTTGTTCTGAACCAATACTGAAGAAGGAAAAGACATCCAGATCCAGATCCCCTTGTGTACATTCGTAGCTTCCTAGCACTTGCCTGCATGGCTCAGAGTCTTTCTGCAGGGTCACCTGCAGGGTCACACTCCAGAGAGGGGCACCCCCTTGTTCATTGCCAACCCCCAACTCAAAGGTGCTCAGGAGTTACTTCTGGTTCTGTACTCAGGAATTAATCCTAGTGGTGCTCAGGAGACCAGGAGACCACATGGGATTCTGAGGATTGAACCTGGGTTGGCCATATGCAAGGCAAGGGCTCTAGCCTTTGTCCTATCACTTGCCCACTAGAAAAAGCCATCCTTCTTGTTTGAGGCTGGTGAACTTCACACAGTGTCAGCTATGCCAAGAGGTCCTACTCTTGGTCAACTCTCGGTTCTCCTACCCTGGCTCCTGAGACAGTGGGCAAGAGTGACCAGAGGCTAGAGGTAATGAGCAGGGCTCAGGACTCCTGGCTCTGTTGCTGTTTCCGGCAAGGATACCAAGGACACTTGGTGGCTGCAGGCAGACCGTTAGTCGTCATTCCACTCTAGGAGGAAGGAATGGGGCTGCAAACTTGGAAAGTGAAGGAAATCCCAGGTCCTTTTTCCCCAGGAGTTGAATCCCATAGCCCAGGCCTGTCCAAGAGCACAAGGGCCCTCCACGGGCAGCAGTTTCACTGAAGGGAACAACATCCCTGAGAAAGTTCAGGAAGAAGCTTCGGCCAAACTTCAGCCCAGAGAAGATGATGAGAGTCACAGGGCTAGGTGCTAGATTAAAGGGACATCCCAGAAACTTCTAGAGAGAGGAACCTCAGTCTGCACATGTTAATGAAGTCTTGATTGTGTGGGTGAGCATGTAAGTGTGTGGACATGTGAGGTCATGCAAGTAAGCATGTCTGAGTAGGTGTGACCATGTGTGCACTGTAAACATGCATGCATATGCATATGAATATATAAGCAATATTATGTGAGAGCATTGATGAATATGAGTATGTATGCCCATGTATAACATGTGATCACATGTAGTTTGTAGTCAGTAAGACCCTTCCCCGCTGCAGCCCACTCTAATCCCCTCTCTGGCTGACTTTTTCCCAAACCAAGAACTTTCTGGGGTAGCACTGAGCTGCACCTCCCCTGTCCTGGTCTCTAAGTCCTCTGTTCTGATGTAACGTCACAAATTCAAACTCACTCTGCACCCATCAAGTTGGCTGGATTCTATGCCCCTAGAACTTTGGGAGCACCCCAGTGTGGGCATTATGTGGAGAAACCAGACTGGCCAGTACTAACCGAGTGCCTGCACTGGTAAGTGGATCATCCCAGGAGATTGTTCACCAATCACAGGATACCTCGGTTTCAATTAGAAAGGGCCAAATGGCAAGAAAATTGCAGGAGTTGAACTGATGATGATACTTATCACTGTCCAAAGTTAATTAAAATGTTTTTTCTTTATTAAAGCCGAGCTAACATGGCTATAATAAGGTGAAACCAATGTTCTTGGCCACTCACCCCTCACCCTCAAGAGCCCCAGATGCTCCCCTGCCATTCTGTATCACTTCTAGTCTGCCCTCAGTGGTCCCCTCAGTTTTATAATCCAAGAATTCATTCAATCTTCTCTAATCCCATTTGTTCCTCTCCAAACCCATGCGGTGGCACTGGCTCAACTAAGGTGCCCATACTGGCCCCTATCTCCTGAACCTGTCTCTGATCCCTGCACTGAGCGGAACTTATTTAGGTGTACCCCACCTCATAATGTGTCCCCTGGTTATATCTCTAAAAACAACAGCGCTGATCCCCCATGTACCAGAACCCCAAACCCTTTACAACCACATTCTTTCCTCTAGTAGTTGCTGGCTCAGTTTCCCCAATCCCCAGTCCCACCCTCTTCTCTGCTCCTACTGCCCTGAACCATTTCCCAGTGAAGCAGGCAGGACAGAATAACAGCAAGATATGGAACCTGAAGAAGTGGCTCTGTCACTAGCTACCAGGACCCACCTTGTGAACACAGGTCTGGTAAGACCTTTAATTGGCACCAGCAGAGACCCTGAAAAGGCTAGACCACGCCTAGGAGAGAAGATCCTGTAGGGAAGGAAGATCCAAGAAGACCACCAAGGGCTCCAAATCCTCCCCCTGGCAACCACACTAGCACTAAACTCTTGGGGCAGGTTGGGAGAAACCCTACAAAAGCTAACAAAAGAGGGGCACACGTGTGTGGCTGACACATGTAAATGGTATCTGAGTGATGTCACCCGTACCTCCCCTCTTGAGACGTAGACTTTCAAATCTTCACACTTTAATGCTGGGATATGCACTGGGGCTCTCTCTTCATTCTGGAGAGGCCCATATTCTCTCTCTCCTCTCTCTTTCTCCTTCTGTAGATTTTCTCTTTTCTTTTCTTTTCTTTTCTTTTTTTTTTTT
>PVKC010034880.1:0-13615 GCA_004027635.1 Crocidura indochinensis
TTCTTGGTTCTTATTAGTGTTCTCTTCAACTCGGTCCATGGTTTCTTTGAGTTCTTTCAGCATCTTCCATATTGCTTTTCTAAAGTCCTTATCTGAGAGATTGGTTAGTTCGTTGGTCATTATCTGGTCATCAGAATTGTCTTCTTTGTTCTCTATGCCTGATGCTGGCCTGTGTTGTTTCCCCATTGTCACACTAGTATTGTGTGTTTTTCTACGTGTTGCGGTGGTATTCATTGGGTAAATGATGTGCGCAGCCAGGCACCTCTGGTCCCGCCCTTTCTGGTTGTTTCGATTTGCCTACAAGGGAGTGGAGTCCTCCGTGGATGAGGCCTCTCAAAGGATCAAATCTTGGCCCTAGGCACACAGCAGAGATGATAGTCCAGAGAGAAATGCTGGGCTTCAGTGATCCAGCACAGTCCTTAGTGTGATTTTTTCTCTTCTTGTTGCCATGATATTCTTTCCTTAGAAAGAGTGCACGGCCATGTAGCGAAGCGGAGTGGCCATGCTCTTCTGCAGCCTATTTCACTTTAATGAGGTGTTCCTGGGCGTCACTGCCCTAGAATGGACCTCTGGGAGAGTGAGTCTTTTTGGAGTCAGTTTGGCCCACTCCCAAGAGGTCCAGAGGACAGCAGAGGACAAAGAAACACAAAGAAAAACCAGACTCACAGTTCTTCCCATTCAGCTCCTCTAGGCAGGCGTGGATATGCAGAAATTCCCAGCCTGACATCACAATCAGGGGACCTTGCTTTGCAAATTACCTATGCTTGCCGGTTTTCACTCTAATGGAATGTTTCTGGGCGTCTCCACCCTAGAATGGACCTCTGGGAGAGCGAGTCTTTTTGGAGCCAGTTTGGCCAACTCCCAAGAGGTCCGGAGGACAGCAGAGGTCAAAGAAACACAAAGAAGAGACCGGACTCACAGTTCTTCCCAGTCAGCTCCTCTAGGCAGGCATGGATACGCAGAAATTCCCCAGGTTTGGACATTTTTTTCTTGTTAAGCTCTGCCTGTGTCTTATATATTTTAGAATGCACTATTTATCTGATGGGAATTTAGTAAATAGTTTCTCCCAGTCTGTTGGCAACTGTCAGACCCAAACTGCCAAAGATAGACCCAAGCTGCTGGATTTCATGGGGCCGTTCAGGCAAGATTCTGACAAATATCTCAGTCTTATTTATTAAAGAAGCCCGGGGTCAATGGCAAACCCCCTAAGCAAAGAGAGAGAGAGAGAGAGAGAGAGAGAGAGAGAGAGAGAGAGAGAGAGAGAGAGAGAGAGAGAGAGAGAGAGAACTGGTCTCAGAAGCAGGATAAATTCAGATTGAGGTCCAGGTAAAGCAAAAGGATACAACCAAAAGTTGCCAAAGGTCTGTCCAAAATCAGGAAGAAAGCTGTAGTCAAGGGTAGATTTAATGTCTATTATCAAGGTCTTCAATTAATTTTTGTTTGACTTTTATGTATGGTATTAAAGAGATGAGTTCTTTTATTTTTCTTCATGTAATTAACTAGTTTTCCCAACACCATTTGCTTGTAGAGGCTTTCATCAATTCATTTTATTTATTTTGCTCTTTTACCAAAGATTGATTATATAAGAAAATATGTCTCAGAATATTCAAATATATTCCAATAATCTAAATCAAAACATTTCTTTAAGAAATAAACTAAGGGGCCAGAGAGATAGCGTGAAGGCTGGGTGTTTGCCTTATATGCAGAAAGATGGTGGTTTGAATACCCGCATCCCATATGGTCCCTTGAGCCTGCCAAGAGCGATTTCTGAATATAGAACCAGGAAGAACCCCTGAGCACTGCCGGGTGTGACCCAAAGACCCAAAAAAATAAATAAGTAAAAAATAAACAAAGACACCAGAAAATAGAAGCATGTGCCCTGTACATGGATTGGGAGGATTAGCATAATTAAAAAGACAATATTCTGGAGCCCGGGAGATAGCATGGAGGTAAGGCATTTGCCTTTCATGCAAAAGGTCATCAGTTCGAATCCCGGTGCCCCATATGGTCCCCCGTGCCTGCCAGGAGCAATTTCTGAGCATGGAGCCAGGATTAACCCCTGAGCATTGCCGGGTGTGACCCAAAAAACAAAAAAACAAAAAAAAAGAGACAATATTCTGCAAAGCATTGTATAGATTTAATTCAATCCCTATAAGAATACCCAGGACATATTTCAAATAAATAGATTAAACATTCCTGAAATTCAGATGAAGTGATAACTTCCATGAATTGTTAAAGTAATCCTTGTAATAAAGATGGAAACCATCATTTTTCCAACTTCAAACTATACTATAAAGTTGTAGTAATTAAAACAGAATAGTATTAGTATAGAAACAGACCATGAAATCAATATCTTTGTTCTGTTTTGTGGCCAAACACAAAACAGTTCTTAGTTTTTAAGAACTACTCTTGGATCTGTGGTCTGGAGCTGCTTCTCATGGTGCATTAAATACTAAATGTGCTATCAGGGATTAAACCTGGGCCTCCCATATGCAGATATACCCACATCCCAGTGATAATATGAGATTTTATTTTCTTTTTTAGATTTTATTTTCTTAATCATTTTATTGATTTATAAAATGAATCATCTTTGGTTTTTAGGTGTACTACGTTCCAGTACTAGTCACACTGCCACTATGAAATATCCTTTCACTTTATTTATTTATTCTTTGCCACATTCAGCAGTGCTCCTGGCTCTTTCCTGAGCCATCACTCCTGGTGGGCTCAGAAGATCATTTTGGGTGTCAGGGAGCAAACTTAGCTTGGCTGCATTCAAGGAAAATATGTTGCCTGCTGTGTAATAGCTATTACCCCACAAATCTGAGAGTTTAAAAGGAAAAATTGTCTTTAGAAAGATTCTAATAACTCAAAGAGTTTATTTACTTTTATAATAATCAGAAAAATACAGATAAATGTAGTTTATAAAAGTTTTGTTATTTGTTTATTTATACTTCATTTAAAGATATGTATCACATAGTTTACTATAATACATTTGTTTCAAGGTAAGTGAAAGCAATGTCATTGAAAAAAAACAATAAAAAAAGAAAAAGGAAGAAAAATGTTTTAAAAAACAAAGGAAGAAAAAAAGCAAAAGTCCAATAGCAAGTATATTGTGAAATCATTGAATCTCTAATTAAAATATTAAAACAATGGCACAATGTTTAGTAAGCTCTTGTTAACTGTCAATTCTTTAAAATTGGTGTGATCATATAGTGATGATAGCATCAAACAATTTAAGTTTTCCAGAAATTCAAAGCATTGTTACTGACAATGTGACTTTTAGGGGCATGCACAGAGCTGCAAGGCCTCCTGAAAGGAGTATGCAGGGGAAGGGTGCCAGCACTCACTCCAGAAATCCCTGGTGATATCAGCCCAAAGTCTGACATACCTGAAATTTGGTAACATTGATGTTCACAAAAGGGATCACAGAGAAGCAAAGAGGCAGGGCCATTGGGGAAAAAATTATTCGATTCTCGGTGATGGAGGCAGCAAGCATGGGGTGGGGTTTGGCCCCTCTCTCCCAAGTTAGCTAGCTCTCTGCTGCATAGGCCAATGCACCCATGATCTTTCACAGCTTAGTTTTAAGTCTTGTTTGAAATAAGAGTGAGTCTATGGAGGTCTATGGAGCTGACCCTGTTTGAACATGGCAACTTCTTTTGTGGGTGTTGTTAAAGCTGCTAGGCATCCTGGAAAAAGGAAGATACAGAAAGAGGGTGCCCACACTTGTAATTAGCCTGATTATGTCAACTCAAAAACTGCCATATCTGGGGCCCAGGAGATAGCATGGAGGTAAGGCATTTGCCTTTCATGCAGAAGGTCATTGATTCGAATCCCGGTGCCCCATATGATCCTCCCGTGCCTGCCAGGAGCAATTTCTAAGCATGGAGCCAGGAGTAACCCCTGAGCACTGCCGGGTGTGACCCAAAAAGACCAAAAAAAAAAAAAAGACCAAAAAAAAAACCTGCCATATCTGAATTTTGGTCAGTTTGGTGTCCCCAAAAGGAGTCATAAAGATATGGGAGACATTTTAAATAGCCTCTGCTCTGCTCAGAGAGGTGGCTGTGAACCACCCCTCTCAGAACAGCTCCTGAGGGCACATCAGCATAGGAGAACTATCCTTAACTATGAAGGGTGGAGCAAGAGGAACATGGCAGGAAAGCAAATCTAATGAATCCCACAACAATATTTAAAAAGCACCACACTACAAACATGTTGATGGGGGAAATAATAAGCCAACACCCTAAATAGAGAATGAAGGTGGAAACTTTGATGACACAAAAAGTGCCAACCACCTATTTAACTACTCAGACAAGGAGATTAGAGAAGAAATATGGAGGCTCCTCATAGAACTCAAAGGAAACATGGATCAAGCTGAATGAACCAAAAATAAGAATCAAGAGGATATAAAAATAAAAGTGAGAAAACTCCATATTGAAATAACAGGACTTAGAAACTTAGTAGGCGAGATGAAAACCTCATTGGAAAGCCTCTCCAACAGAGTAACAGCAGCTGAGGACCAAATCAGTGAGCTGGAAGATAAGATGCATAAAAATTTCATACAACAGAAGAGATTGGAAAAGAGCCTTAAAGCAAATAATCATACAATGGAAAAAAAAAAACCTCAATGAATGTGAACATCTGAAAATAGAAGTCTTGGAGCAGGAGAGATACTACAAGCCAATGGCAAATAGTGTTCTCAATGGAGATAAACTAAAAGCCTTTCCTTTAAAATTTGGTACAAGAGAAGGCTGCTCACTCTCATCACTCCTATTTAAATTGCAATTAGGCAAGAAAAATATATCAAGGGAATCCTAATAGGAAAAGAAGAAGTCAAGCTCTCACTTTTTGCAGATGACATGACACTGTATTTAGAAAACCCTAAAGACTGTACCTAAAAAATCTTCTAGAAATAATAGATTCATATAGCATAGTGGCAGGCTACACAGCTAATAAGCAAAAATCAAAGGGCTTCTTTTACATCAGTAATGATATAGTGGAAATGTATGTTAAAGTAACAATCCCATTTACATTAGTGCCACAGAAAATAAAATACCTTGGATTCAACTTAACTAAAGAGGTAAATGATCTACACAAAGAAGACTACAAAACACTGCTTCAGGAAATAAAATAGGACACTAGGAAATGGTTCTGTTCTCAGAAAATCCTGTGTGTCAGAGAATTGAGATTTATTCAGCATTTAGCCTCTACCCAGGGTATAACCAAGTTGAATGTGTCTATTAGAAAGTCCAGAAATACTTGAGACTGTCCCAATTTAAGTATTGATCTGCCCTCAGATAATGTTGAAACCAGCAATGTCATCAGGTCACTGGATCTTGCAACTTATATAAAGAACTTCTTCTTAGACAAGGATAATTTAATAAAACTATAGTTTAAACAAGATGATATATCATAATTATGTGAAATATTTTGAGAGATTTCTGTGCCTAAATTCAAATATTGCAACAACAGATTTAGCTGTATAATTTACATGAACAAAAGTCAACATGGCTTCAAAGAAACTGAAAGCTATGAGTTCAAGAACAAAGTAAAAGGAGCTTGACATTTCCAGGTTCTTTTCATCACTACTGTTCAAAATGAATAACAAAATTGTCACTGCATTGTATGTTGAAAAAAATTAACATTTGATTGATTGTGTAAACAAGTAGGGAAAATCAAACAACATATTGACAAGCCTGGAGATTCATTTTTACCAACCAAAGGGAAAAGTAGGTAGTAGTTTTATTTTCAGCACAGGAAATTGAAAAGGCATCTCAAACAATTGTAGACATCTCAAACAAACCACAAAAAGGTGAAAATGCAGCATACGACTATGGATTTTGGGAAAGGAAAATATTGTCAAAACAAATAATAATAACAATAACGAAACAAAAACAAGCCCACCAAAAACAAAATTAAAACATAAGCAGAATAGTAGATTGCCACCTACTGTCAACCAGCAGTATGTCTACCACTTCAAATAGAAGTAGGGACTTTGGAATTTTGTTTGAATTTTCATTAACTAAACGTAATACTTCATTTAAAAATATATAGCATTTAGTCTAAGTTCTGGAGGAGGTGGCTGGCCAATATGTGGACAACAAATTTGTCATTTGTAGTGCTAGATTAGCATGGCCTTAGTATTGCTACAGCTCTGTACACTCCTGTAACATGGAAGTAGAGTCATTTATTTGTTAATTTTGTTTTAAGCAGAGACATTTTCCTGTTCTATGTAATTTGTGAAAATACAGACCAAATAGAGTTTTATATATCTTTCTAAAGTGTTGTATAAATTTTTGTTTTGAGTGAGTACATGATACATATAATAACATAATCATAATAGTCATAAGATGATGTTATTTTTATATGCAAAAAATCAGTACATGGACTATTTTAGGGACAATGGTGGGTTCTGTTTGGCCTTCAGAATTAAGTTTTATATCCAGTTCAAAAATTTAACATTCGGAAAAAACAGATAACAAAAATAGATTCTCTCTTTTTAATGAAAGTATGTAAGTCTTTGAAGCTCACCTGTTCATGTGTGTTGGCAGATTTCAATATAAAAATAAGGAAGCAGGTAGTCTGCTGAAGGTTTTTAAAAACCTGTATGAGTATAAATCATTTGAGCAGGGAAGTGAAGACAGAAACAGCAACAGGGAAAGAGTGGGAGGAGTTGTCTTTTATGCAGAGAAGTTTTGGGGAGGACTTTTGGCATTTCTGTAGGAAATGGGGAGAGCCTAGAGGATGTCAGGCATTCAATAAATGTACCTATTGATATTTTTAGATTAAGAAACAGAATTAACTTTATATATGATCAATTTTTTTTGTTTTTTTCGGGCCACACCCATTTGATGCTCAGGGGTTACTCCTGGCTAAGCGCTCAGAAATTGCCCCTGGTTTGGGGGGACCATATGGGGCGCCAGGGGACTGAACCCCAGTCTTCCCTTGGCTAGCGCTTGCAAGGCATACACCTTACCTCTAGTGCCACCTCATCTGCCCTGTCAATTCTTATTAATACATATTTATATTATTTAATACCATGCTCTTTATATTTTGTTTTATTTTTTTTTTAACTTGGGGCCCACATCCACACCCTGTTGTGTTTATGGCCTAGTCCTGGCTCTGTCCTCAGATGTAATCCCAAGTAGCACTCATAAACCATATATGGTGCTTGAATCCCTAAATCCCTGAATCCCTAAATTATCTCTCCTGCCTTTGGCCTTCATTTAAAAACAATTAAATAGACTCACATGTTGGGTTAACCAATCTTCACCCTAAACAAAGATGGCTTTTCCTATACATGTCAAAGACCCACCTAGACAGTAATAGTTTTTAGATAGGTCTTTGCCACCTTTCTCCCCATTTATGAGGGTGGTCTAATTTCCCAATAAATACTGTGATTTTGGCCAACCTCTTTCTCTTGCCCCATGAGCTGGAAAGGCTCTGAGCACATCTTTTATCCTCATCAGCCTGGTTTGGATAATTTCCTGAAGCAGACAAGGGTTAACCAATTTTCACTCTAAACAAAATTGGCTTTTTCTTTACATATTAATGACCCAGGTAGGTGTGAAGGATTTCTAGATAGTTTCTTTGCCTTCACTCTCTCTGCCTATTGGGGTGGTCTAAATTTCCCAATAAATACTGCAGTCAAGGCTGATCTCTTCCTCTTGCTCTATAAGGTGGAAAAGTTCCCGAATACATGTCTCACCCTCCTCAGCCTGGTTTGGATAATTTGCTGCTGTGGCCCCTGCTCCAGACCCACTTCTTAGATGTGATGTGGGGAGCCTTTACACTCAGCCATAATCACATTTAAAAGAAAGTTATTTGTTCAAATATATTCAGAATACCACAAGATAATTTTACTGTGTGTTGGATACATAAAAATGAAATAAATACCTGGTTTTAGGAAACTTTCTAATGGAACAAAATTTTTTGGTATACTTCAAAAGTGAGCATTGTTGTAATTACTTTGGAAGAGCCATCTCTCAGAGAAAAAGAAATGTAATGTAGGTTATACAAACCTACACTAATGGAAACTGTAATGAGTAGTGAAACAAACAAACAAACAAACAAAACTTCAATACTTTCCTAATCTGAAGCTTAGAGGAAAATGTGATGAGTTTGATTAGAACCCTCACTCTAGCTATGTTGAACACTGTCTACACTGGGGTAGGCACTGGGTTTAACACTTGGCACTTCAAAACAAACAAACAAACAAACAAGCAAACAAAACTCATCTATGATGGTTGATGCTTAAGCTAGGGAGATGACTCCAAGCATCGAAGTGCTGAGAGTAACAGTGACTCCAAAACATCAATAATAATAAAGCAAAACTTAGTTTTCCCTGACTAATAAAAGGCCAAATACAATTTCATCACTGAAGACCCCTTTTCTTACTGTTGTGAGTAAAGGATCATGATAGTCTTTAAAAATCTATTTACAATTAAATATTTATATGAAAGAGTGGTGGCAATATAATTTTTATTGTAATCAACAATTTTTTGAAAAACCAGAATAAAAGAAACCTTTACTAGTTGAACACTAGATGGAAGCAGAAGATATCATATTAGTGTGGCATATGACCTAGGTGGATGGCATCCTAATTTAACCTCTTATCTCTCCATCTTTTGATTGAATTATTTACTTTTGAACTCCCCCCCCCCACTTTTCAAGAATTCCTTCTGAAGCATTATTCATTAACAAAGTAGCTTGATCTTCCCAGTTATGTTATATTTTTCTGTTGAGATTAAAACCAGGAATTCATTTCAAGAAGTCTCAAAATTCCACCTAACTTTAATTTCTACAGATGCTTGATGCTCTGATGTTGAAATTTTTGATGTGTGGACTGGTTTTTTCAACTACATTACAACTTTCTACATTAAAACACACACACACACAAACACACACACACACATACAACTGTGTCTTTCTTAAGCACCATGCTCCTCACACTTAGTGTCCAATAACTGTTTACAGATACTTTATATGTTTGCTGCCTCAATTAAAAGACCTAAGTAAACACATATTCTATCTTTGTTGCTTTCTGATGCCTCAATATAAAAACTGACCATGATTAATTATTAATTAATAATTAATAATATTTCTATTTTCTTTGGCTTCCTACAAAATGAGAAAAAATGGATGGTACCAGGGCAAAGCGGTCTCATGAGCATTGAGTGGAAATAAAAAATGATCAGACCTAAGTACTCAACCCAAAGTCAACAACAATAAAATCAAGAGACTCAAAAAACAACAAGCTATACAC
The DNA here is from genome assembly GCA_004027635.1 of Crocidura indochinensis. NCBI lineage: Eukaryota > Metazoa > Chordata > Mammalia > Eulipotyphla > Soricidae > Crocidura > Crocidura indochinensis. Next base: position 9,263 of record PVKC010034880.1, read on the forward strand.
AAAAGGGTTCTGTTACACCAGCACTCCAGGGGGCTAAGGGTGGGGATGGAGGTCAACATTGGTGGTGGGAATTGCCCTAATTCACTGTCATGATATAACTTAAATATAAAAGACTCATAAAAAATTATAACTATTCAGGTCAAATTATCTGTCATTATTAAGTGAAACTCACAACCAAAATATTAAAATGATCTCCCAAATAATCAGTGTCTGGAACAAGAAGGTGGGCCAAGCTTTAAATTGGAATGGAGTTTTGAGATCTGATCCTTACATAGCAATAGTGCATTCTAGATAATTCAGTGTCCACAGCAGACAATGGGTGAAAATTTCCCATTTTTTCTCAAAACAAAGTATAAAAACAAAAAACTGAACAGGCCATTAATTGGAAAATGATCAAGTAAAGAAGTGAACATGTAGAGAAGAGCAGGGACTGGCTCTCAGGACAGCAGTGTGTTTCCTGGGGTTATGTTTGTGGATGAGTCAGTTTGTAAAGATGGTTCTCAGTGCCAGAAAAAGTCAACAAGGTTTTGTCTACTGAATGTAGAATCTCAGAAATATGGATTTTCTCCTAAAACTCATTTCTTTTAATGCAAGCTTGTCAATAAACTGTAAATACAAAGTGATCTTCTGTCTGCTAAAATTGAGCTAAGGTAGTGTAGATATTAACTGATTAAAGTGAAAATTGCTAGAATTCTTTCTGAGAATAAATGGTACTTCTGGGGTGGTTGGAATAGGAAAGAGAGGATTAAAAAATAGAATTTTATAACTTCCAGTATTTTATATTTTCAGATCTGTATTAAAAATAGAATTTTATAACTTCCAGTATTTTATATTTTCAGACCTGTTAATACAATAAATAATCTCATGGTTAAATATAATATATCCTAAAATATATTACTTGATCGCATAACTGACTACTTTTATATATTCAAGGTGATAAATATGTTAAAAAAGGGGGTGAGATGTTAGAAATTCAGTTTAATTTATATCAATTTTTATGAACTATACACATGCAGAAGCAGGCTTAGTAACTTTATTATGATATATTCAAATTGGAATATGATATACACAAATACACGTTTACTATGATTTAAAAATATTGAATGAGCTGTTTATATTTTTTAGTTTTCTATATAAATTATTCATACATCAAAAATATAACTATGTAAATGTCCAAAAACATTAAAAAAGTTCTTAAACATTATTTTTAGTTTAATTTCATATAGAAACTATGGTTCATGTTATTAAAATTGTTTCTTTACTGAATTCTTGAGAATTAATGGATGATTTTAAGTACAAATAACAATTATAGTGTGAATACTAAATAAATATATTCAAACAAAGAACTAAGTATAGTTACTTAATGAACTGTATTTCAGGGAAGGATGAAGCATACAATAAATCATAGGAAATGGCAAGTATTATAGGAAAACTCAGAGTTAAATGTTCTACAGATAAAGGAAAATATGCAATTCTGAAAATTGTTCTGCATTATTTTAAACTTATTTTGCATTATACAAGTTAGCATTAGATGAATAACAGAGCTGAATTAAAACATAGTTATGTGAATATCTAACAAGATTTTGTTTAATATTCATATTTCAGGGAACATGAATGTGGTTGCAGGCAATTTGTTGAAGTTTTTTCCATCTAATATTGATCCCAGACTTGAAAATGTGTGGTAAAGGAAGCCAAAGGTAATTTAATTTACATGGGCCTGTTTTGACATGACTCTAATTAATTGGAAACACACACTGACATTTCAACAGCTTAAAAAAAGCTCATCTCATTTTCTAGTAAAAATCTAGTTCACAGTGAATTTTAATTTTATGAAAATAAGCTTCACAAGCATTTCATGTTGAAATGTCTTAAGATTCTATAATTTATGTGACAATACATGCATAGAGTAAAATGGGGAGAAAATATTGCATAGTTTAAAGATTATAGTTTTATTTCTAGTTAGAATACAGTGTTGAATGGTTATGCAAGTCACATGTAGATATTATTCAAAGTGTTTCAATAATAGGATGGAAGAGTGCATACAAAGTAGTCAAGCATTTTATTTTATCATTCAATTTTCATCCTTTTAGTTTATAAAGATAGACAAATATAGCAGGTGCACAATGATTAAATTAGCAGGAAAATGAAGCTAAGTAGTTAGAGTTTAAATTACATAAATCAGAATATATTAGGAGTACAATGAATAATATTAGCACTTTGAGATTACAAAGAAAAGAACATTTAGGCATACCTTGATTATGCTTTGAATTCATTAACATGGAAATTTACAGAAATTATCTTTCCTTTAAAACTAAATATATCTATCTTAGTAGATAATTAATAAATTTTTAAAATAAATGGTTTGCATGAATAAGTCATATCTATTTTCTATTTTAGTATTTTAAGGTTCTGGTAACCTATAGCAGTAATTTTTCAACTTTCTTGATTAAAACACAAGTAAGTACAATATAAAAAACACAGTATTTAGTATAAAATGATAATCTAGTTCATTCCATCCATCTCTTTGAAGCAGAATCATGTTTCAGCCAACTATCATGGATACGTTAATATGAAGCTCTGCTATTCTTGTATCTGTGTGTGTGTTGTGTGTGTATGTGTGTTGGTTGTTGTTTTGTCACACCAAGCTCAGGGCTTACCTGCCCTCAGAGACCACTCCTATCAGGGGTTTCTGAAGATCATTTGTGGCCCTGAGGATCCAGATCAAATCAGGTTGTAACAGGCAAGTTCCCTATCTGCTCTGTAAAGTCCTTGCAGCCCTGAAACTCTTCTTTTCTTATCTTAAAGCTACTATAATTCAGTTTATCTATAAAATTGAACTAAAAATTTACCTTACAGGATGTAGATAAAGCAATTTTTATAAATATTTATAGACATAGGCAGTAAAATGGAAAATATGATCTATTGCTATTATTAGACATAAGATACAAGAATACTTTTTGAATACATTTTTATAATTTTTCCTCTGTATTTTTAAGGACAATTGATTCCTTTACAACACTTATCATATTTCTATAAATTCAATCTGTGATTCCTTGAGGTTAAGGACTTTGATTGCAATTTTATCTTCAGCATAGAGCATAAAAGTGAAGCATTATGGCTTACTAACAACCCTGTGTTCAATAAATGGTAAAAGGAAAAATATTTGACCCATATATTATTTTATTTCCCTGTAATCAATTTTTAAAAATAATTATGCACACTAATGTATAAATCAAGTATATAAAAAGTACACTGCTGGGACTGGAGTGATAGCACAGCTGGTAGGACATTTGCCTAAAAAAGTACTTTGCTTTCTGTGAAATTATTCTCAATTTCTTTCCCTAGTAGCAAATACTGAGCTTTTATTTTTAAAGATTCTTTTCTTTATTTCTTTTATTTTTCATATTTCTTTTCTTTTTTTTTTCTTCTTGGGCCACACTTGGTAGCACTCAGGAGTTACTCCTTTTATGTATTTATTTATTTATTTATTTAACATTTTTATTTTATTGAAACAATTGTGATATAGAGTTCCTCATAGTTGAATTTTAGATATACAGTGAGTCAGGGCCATTCCCACCACAATTGTTAACTTCCCTCCACCAATGGATCCAGATTACATTCTATACCACCACCATTTGCCACCTAGCCTGCCAGTATAACAGACCTCTTAAATATATTATTATTGACTTTGGCTTGGGTAGTTAGTTCTGTCCTTATTTTTTCCCCCACCAGTGCATCTGAGACCACTTGGCTCAAGAGTTACTCTTAGTGGCTTTGCACTTTGAAATCACTCCTGGTAATCTTAGAGGACCATATGGTATGTTAGGGATCAAACTCTGGTTGAACGATTGCAAGGCAAACACCCTGTCCACTATGCTACCACTCCGGCCCCAAGATTCTCTCTTTTGTCCACACCTTTTTTTTTTTTTTTTGGTTTTTGGGTCACACCCGGCAGTGTTCAGGGGTTATTCCTGGCTCCTTGCTCAGAAATTGCTCCTGGCAGGCAAGGGGAACCATATGGGGCACCGGGATTCGAACCGATGACCTTTTGCATGAAAGGCAAGCGCCTTACCTCCATGCTCTCTCCCGGGCCCACTGTCCACACTTCTAAGAAATCTGCTTATATCCCCATATTTTAATTATACATGTTCAGATAATATATATTGAATTTTAAATAGGGTAGTTGGCATTTTAATATTTTTCTCACACATTTCCCATATCAGTTTAACATAGATTTTTATTTAGATTTATATTAACTGCTTAAAGTATCAAGACCTGGTAAATTATATTCATAGCTGAAAAGAAAAGATTTTAAACAGAAGTAAGCGCAGTGTTAAACGCTGGCACTAGAGG